>PVKY010003311.1:0-22094 GCA_004027775.1 Bradypus variegatus | reverse complement strand
GGGGGGGGGGGTAGGAAGAGCCATCCCATTTACGCAAGGAATGTCCATCATTCATGTGGTTCAGCTTAAGGCCTGACCCCGAGAACACAATGTCACCATGTTGATTGAATGCAAGAGAGGACATTGATCACAAGAGCCCATTGACAATGCAGAGCAATGTTCTAGAAAACAGAGGAGGTATGGTTGCAGTTATGCCTGGAAGACTGCCTTTCATGAAGCAAAGAGCCAGTGGAGGTGGGGGTGGTGGTGACTGTCCTGGGTGGCAGTGGTGGGGGGTGCACAGGGCAACGACACTTGTTGCCTCCCCCACTGCCCAAGGTCGCTGCAGACCTCAGGCAGCACCATGGTTGGTGAACAGATGGGTGAGCCCCAAGGCAGGGCCAACACCCATGGCTCAAGCCCAAGTGTCACCAGTGGACTCTTGGGAAGCCAAGAGTACGGCACTCTTCCTGTGCCTGCAATGAATGGAAGTCTGCCAAAATCAGCTTGTCAGCCTTGTTCTGGAAGCCCAATCCTCAGTTCTAGGAAAGAAATACTGCACTGACAGCAGAGGTGTTCTGCAGAGTACTAAACTGCCCTCCTGTTTCCTCATGTAGGTTGTTGCTTAACAAATACCTCAAGTGGGTACATTCAATTTGTAGAACTGAAATCACATATTTGGTACAAGGGAGGTCTGACAATTCTCTGTTGAGTTTGTGGGAATCACAGTGTGGGGATGCTCTCAACATTGTGGATAGGAGGATAGGATCATCAAAAGATTTTGGGCAAACAACTCAAGTGTCCATGAATGAATGAATGGATGAAAAATGTGGTACCTGCAAACCACTGAATATTATTCAGCCATAAGAAAGAATGAAGTTATGAGACATGCTGCTACATGGAAGTATCTTGAAAACATTATGTTTGGTGAAATAAATAAGACTCTTAAGGACAAATATTGTATGACATAATTTATAAGAGATTACTAGAAATAGCAAATTCATAGAGATAGAAAGTAGATTAGAGATTACTAGGGGATGGGGGAGGGGAGTAAGGGGAATCTGTGGAAGACAAAAGATTTGGGGCAGTTCTGTGTGATAACCACTTATCAAGGTGATTGAATCATGATTATTCCATTAGCAGATATACCAAATTGGTCCGAGTTGACGGGGAGAGTGAAGAAGATTTAGTTTGGGAGTATGATGTATCAGAAGACCGTCCCTAGGAAAAGTCCAACAGATAGCTGGAAATGTGGGGCTGGAATATCTTAGAACTTGAGTTGCAGATTTGGGAAGCATTTGGGAAGAGGTGGCAGTGGAAATACTGAGAAATCATGGTGAGAACGGAAGAGTGGGGAAAGCACACGCAGAGGCTTGACCACATTTTTGGAGGAAGGAGGAAGAGCAGCCTGCAAAAGAGACAGAGAAAGAGGTCACAGGGATGTCCCAGAGATGGGAGAAGCACACCAAGGTAGCGTAATGCAAGCTAAGCAGAACTGGTTACATGATTTGCGGTTCCCAGTGCAAAATGAAAGAAAATTATTACAAACTTCAAGATAGCAACAGCAGAGTATAAAACTAAGCACAAGGCCCTTTGTGAGCTTAGGGCCCTGTGCACATAATATAAAGGTTTCACATCCATGAAGCCAGCGCTGAAACCAAGAAATTAGAGAGCTTTGAAAGAGGGCCACTGGGAAGAAGGATGAAATTTGAGAAAAAAAACTGTTGAATTTGATTATTTCAAGGTCATAGTGATCTTCAAGAGAGGGAGTAGGGAACAAAATCAGATCCTAAAGGGTTGAAGAGTTGAGGACTTGGGGATGAAGTGTAGCCAGGGAGATGTTAGGAGTTTGAAGAGAGATGGCCCAGTAGATCAGGTTGTGTGTGTGTGTGTGTGTGTGTGGGTGTGGGTGTGTGTGGGTGTGTGTGTGTACAAAGAAATTAAGGGAAACAGAGGGATGGCAAACACAGCTCCAGGAGGGCAAAATGTTTCAGGTTTTCAAGGCTTTTTATACCATTTGCTTGTCATATTCAACAGGACCAAGACCAAACTCTTTAAATGGAAATGGATTAATTTATGAAAACAACCTTCCAAGTTTGTGTGGAAAATCAGCTTAGCATTCTTGTTGTAAATTGAAGTGACAGAGATTCGTAAATCACACTCAAGCCCTAGTTCCTCCTGTTTGGAAAAATGATGGCTAGCAAAATTAGTCACGTATCTTGTCCCTGCTTTATTGCTGTGTTTATTTTCTGTGATTGTTTTGTTCTACTACAGTGTGAAACTTCTCCCCCTCCCAAATTTCATTGTTTCTATAAAAATTATTCACAATTGTTTCCAGTTTCACATTAAAAAAAAATTCCCCTGAGGATTTTTGCATTGTAAGAATTATAAGAAGAAAAAGAAACACTTGTCTAAAAATGTAAAGAACATTAGACAATTCCCTTGATTTTTGTTTGCTCCAAAAGGCAAGAACATTTGAATTTTTACGCTTCCAAGACTATAAGTGAACCAACAGGATGAACTGCTATTTAATTAAGCAAGAAAAACGGGATTTTAGAACTGTGTCTATCAGCTTCTAATCTGTGTGAAAGAACCTCCAGAATTTTCCCTTTCTGTAACTAGTAATTAAAACATTACTCTAATTGGAGCAACTAAGATGTGAGTATTTAATGAAAACAAAGATAATAGAAAAGACTTAACAGGAAGGCACATCAAGATCAGGAAATACTGTGGCACAAACAAAAAAGACAACAAAGTAATTCAATTTGAAATTACAAAGGGAATTAAGGTAACCCATTTAAAGCAAAAACAAACAATCATGAGGTAGAATACAAAAGCAGAGGACGATTGCATTACTCCCTTCACATATATACATGCACAGCTCTCCTAAAATCGGGGAAATGGTCCAATCTATATTAAAATAGGTTTTTGTTAATTGTGGATTAATTTCTGCAGTTAGGTTAGAATTATGCCTTGAGATTTTGGGGGTTTAATTTTCATTTTGAAAATGTAGCACTCCATTAGCATGGCGTCTTTGAGAAACAAACACGATAGCTGAGAAGGAACTTTTTGACTCAGAAATGTGTCAATTTTGGCATTAACAATGACCCCCTAAATGTCACTTCTCAGAGGGCAGGGTTGAACTGTTTTAGCCTACACTGCTTTGTCCTGTGGGCAGTACATCTTTCTGAGAGGAAGCACTTAAATGTTTTTAGTGACAAGAGTGGATATTCTCAGGAATCTATTGGTTTAAATGGCTTCCCCTTCTCTGCCTAATTTTGCCAAAGCCCTAGGAAATGTGACATTGACCTTTGTAACAAGTGATTCAACCTTAAATACTCCAGGGTTAGATATCCCATTTAGAATGCTTTTAAAAACACACACTTTGCTCTTTGTTCAGCAAATAGAGTCTTACCGCTACAATTTATCTTGACACCTTTTTGAGAATGTGCCTGTATAAAGAAAAGCTGATGAATTCTGAGAATCTAAAGTGATGACTCTCAAACTCGAAGACACCTACGTAGGTGCTTATTAAACGCAGGTTCTTAGGCACCCTACCTGCCCCTGAGATTCAGAGTCAGGTTTTTTTGTTTTTAACAACTGCTCCTGGGAGGATCTGAAACACAATTTGTGTAAAACACTGCTGTAAAGTTTTAAAAGAAATACAATAATTCAGTAAAATTCAAACCTTATGTATTGGATTGGGCTCACAGTTCTTCAGCTGAGGCAAGTTGTGGTAATTATTAACCATATCTTTTAACCGCCGGGAAAGTGACTTTTGAAATGTCATGGCCAAGGCTGCCCAAGTCATCAGTGGCAGGGCATCTGCTGGGAACCAACCCACACTCACTTCAACAAGCTCCCTCTTAATTTATCTTACAGAGATGTTCTTTGCAGATTAACACCATAATGATTGTAAATCATTCTGCTACAGTATCTGAACACAAGTGGCAACAGGACTTATTTGTCTAAGCATTTTTTTTTAGTTCAGTCTTATTCAAACACACGCACACAACACACAATCATCCATGGCACACAGTCAGCCGTTCACAGCGTGATCATCTAGCCATGCGTTCATCATCACAATCTATTTCCAAACATTCCCCCCACATCAGAAAGAATCAGAACAAGAACAAAAAATAAAAATGAAAAAAGAACACCCAAACCATCCCCTCATCCCATCCCATTTGTCACACAGTTTTCATGTCTAAGCATTTTGATGGGTGCCTGGGGTTGTTTGTATTTATCCTGACTTCATCTTAACTTCTTTGCAACTTTGGGCACAGCCTTTAATGGTACAGAGCTTTAGGTACATACACCTGTGAAGCAGGAAAATAACACCAGGCAATAATATCATTAATTAATTCATACCTTGACTCTTTCCAAAGGGAAGTGGGGTGGGACCTAGGATGCTAATACTGAAGAACAGCAATGGGATAGGGCAGGAACATTCTTGGGTTTCCACACAAGGATTACAGAAGGAGCACTCATTCATTCATTCACTCACTCACTCTCTAAGACAGATCCTGGGGACAGAGATTTAAAAGAACAGTTCCTGCCATCAACGAGCTTCTAGCCTTCCACTTCTAGACAGGTAGGGCATAACATGATATATTTTCCTCAACAGTCTTAGGGAAAAGCTCCAAAGAGTGGGCACCCAGGCTGGGTGATGGGAGTGGAGTGTTATCTCTGGAAGGTTTCCCCTCCAAAATGTGACTTTCTGAGCTGAGTTTTAAAGGATGAGCAGTTGACAAATCCCCTAAGGCAAGCTTCTCAAACCATCTGTGACGAAGAGCCAGTGTCTTTATTTCCAATCTGCCAGGTACCAATAGGAGAAGGCTACTTCTCCCAGGTGTGACTTATTCCCTGAGTTTGGCGACATCCAAACTGGTTTCTACTGGGTTTAAAGAGTTCACTGATGATGCGATTGGATGCCGAGGTATTGTTCAATTGCTACAAAAGTTTCTAAACCGTCACTCTCAATTTCTCTACTTATCTGGTTCCAGACAGGTTCCAAACAGTTTGCAGAACAGCATATGGGATGCTTTGAAGGACACTGCCCTAGAGTCTTGGTACTCAAAGTGCGGTAACCTCAGCAACAGCAAGAGGGAGCTTGTTAGCAATGCAGATTCTCAGGCCCCACTCTACTGAAGGCCAATCTGCATTTTAACAAATCCCCAGGTGTCTCCAGCGCACGTTTTAAGTTTCAGGAATTGCCCTGGAGAAAGCAGGGACTCATTTCCAGGTGCTTTTGGTCCTTTATCCATCTGACTTAAATCTGCCCATCGCTGCTTCCTTTTATGTACAGGAAAAGGGCTACATTTTAAGGTGCAAATGGTCACGTCCCCTTCCAGTTTACAAAAACGACATTTCCCCGCTGCTATGAAAACGTCCTTTAACCTGATTGCAAGAGAGAAACTCAACACGGGATAGCAGCTTCCAGAAATTCTGATTAGCCTCTGTTCTCCGCTTTGATCTTGTCCTGCCGCCGGGCAGCACCGCGGACCCCGCTTCCTTCCCGGGATCGCTCATCTGAAGACATGCATTTATGAGATCCGTGTTGAGCCGGTTCCAGGGTCTGTTGAAGATCAAAGGCACACGCACACAAAACCCCAATCCCCTCCTCCAACCCAACTGACTATTTAGACTGTATCCCCCGTCAGCGTCCATGGGGTGGGCGGAGAGAGGAGCGGGGGCCGCTCGGTCCCCGCCCCACTGGCCGCAGAGGCTCAGCCGCCCAGGGCGCAGGGTGGGCGTGGCCGGGGTGGGAGGTGGAACGGCGGCGCGCGGGCCGGGCTGGGCGGGGCTGGCTGAGGGCTCGGCCCCCGACGGGGCGGGGCCTGGCGAGCGGGCGCTCCGCTCGTCTCCTGGCTGGGCGGAGCCGGGCGGGTGGGGCGGGGCCAGTTGGGTGGGCGGGGCCGGGCGAGCGGTCGGGGCGGGGTGTGTGCGCCTGTCTGCAAGTCCCGGTCAGGGCGTGAGCCGGCTGAGCCGCGGCCGGGGGCGTCCTGGCTGCTGCGGCGCTCGCTGGGGGTGGAGAGCGAGTCGGGGTTCGCTTTGTGGCCGGTCGTCCCCTGCCCGCGCTGAGCGACTCCGCCCGTAGCGCAGAGAGAGTGGGGCGCGCTCCTGAGCCCCCCGCCGCGGTCCCCCAGCCCGGGGGAAGAATGTGCCACCAGCTGTTCTCAGCTCGGGAGCGCTTCTCCCAGAAGTGAGTAAATTGGAGGAAGAAGAGACAAAGGCTGCAGTTGGGACGCCCGAGTTAGAGACTTGGTTTGGGGCAAACAAAAGGTGCGAAGGACGAGAAGGGGATAAGGCGATGGAAGCGGGGGAGCCCTGCAGGCTCGAGTTTCTGGGAGCCGCGCCGTGACAAGCACGGTTTCCCGGGACCTCTGCTGAGCTGACTTCCGCGAGCTGGAAGCCGGACTCCGGCAAGTTGGGGACTCCGCTGGAACAATGGATAACTTCTTCCCCGAGGTGAGTGCGCCCCGGGCCGGGAGGGGAGGCGCGGGTGGCTCGGTGCCCCTTTTGAATCTGTTTCCCTAAAGCTGGGTTCGGGCTCCCCTTTCAGTCCCGATGTCCCCAGGAGCGCGGGATTGTGCTCACCGCGCCACGCACCCGCCGCGCACCTTTCCCCGATCCCTAAGAGAGGGTGAAACTCGCTGGGAGCCGCCTGAAATCCACCCCCAGCCCTCACCCCGGGGAGTCTCCGGATGAGTAAGCGGAGGCAGGTTTTGTTCTGCCCCGCGCTCCGATTTGGCTCCGGGACGTGGCGAAGGTGAGTTTCCTTTGCAAGTGGGTGGCTGGTTCGCGGGGTGACCCCGCCGCACCCCGCGCTAGGTGAGGCGGAGGGCGCCGGGGCCAGGGGAGAAGGAGATCTGCGCCACTGTCTCGGGTGCAGGAAGCCCAATAAAATGTACAGCGTGTTCGTGCCTTTCTCCAAGAAAGGTCTGGTCTGGTATTTCCTTCGCAAAATGTGCTGGCTTCCTGTGAGTGGAGGGGAGCCGCTTAATGAAGTGTGAGAAGGGGAGGCGAGTTTAATCACTCACCGTTTTCTGCGCCCGCCGGACCTTTGGATTTTAGGTTGTAGTGCTCACCAAGAAGTGCTCTTTTAGGGTTTGGATCATTCCAGAAGATGGGCTCAGATGATCATGTATTTGTGCTGCGACTTTCTTGGGCACATTTTGAATCCGATTTTAAAGGAAAATTCATTTAAAGGAAACAATGGTTATTTTTAAAGCTTCGATGGCCTTTTTGTCATCAAATCTTAAAACTTGAGGGCGGGACACTAGTTACTTTGAAACTTAGGAAAGCTTTTTTGTTTCTGGGATTGAGAGTTTACTGTGGTTTCTTGGCTCCCTTTGCTTTCTTGGTTATGTTTATTTAATGTATTCTGTTTAAGTTTGGGGTTTGAAGTGGCTCAAAGTAAACTTAGTTGACTTGAGGGAGCCTAATGTGATTTTCATTGCAAGCCAAGCTATGTTTTGGTGAATCCAGGCCAGTCTTGGAATCGCTCAGCAAATCAGATTGGGGAGAGTTTGCCTCTACATTAACTTGCTTTATCTGACTTAATTGGATATAATATTTCAAGCCATTCTGCTTTCTTGGTGCCCACTTACTGTACTCCTGGACAACTATTTATAATTGCCAAAGTGATAAATATATTCTTGAGTGATAGAAATAGTTTTTCAAAGTGCTGTCTCAGACGAGATGCCCACATTTACTGTGAAAAGTGGTTTGAAAAGGAATGAATCATCCATCAGTTCATATTTTTATATAAAAAAAGAAATATATGTAATTTGACATTCCAGCATTTTCAAATCCGTAGACATTTGTTTGCATGCCTATGAGAAGGCACCAGAAGTTTCTGTCAGAGCTGCATGTTGTCTAGAGGTAAACGACCAGGGATCTCCAGTAATCTCTGCGTAATTGCTTTCATCTGTAAGAAAGCAGGGTTTTGTTTTTTTTTTTCCCCTTGAGAACAATTCTTAACTTTTTTGTTGTTTTTGTTTGGCTATCTTTGTGCTGTGGACCCCTTAGAAAATTTGATGAACGCAAAGAATTTGGTATTCAATTTGGGGGTCGGGGGAGCCCAGTCCCCATGTTACCTGTCCGTGGACCGCAGGGGGTCCATGGCCTCCCCTTGCGAAGAACTCTGCCCCCTAGTGCAAGTAGAGGGGACTGCAGAGTAACGCACGACCCCTGTGATGTCCTGACCCCACCGTTTCCTGTTGAACTTTGAAGTACTCAGAGTATTTTAGGGGGACGCTATACCTTGGTTCATTGTAAAGAGACCTGGTTGTTGGATTTTATTTTAATTGTTAATAGGATGTGAAAGCTGGCCTTTAGAGATCATCTCCAGCCCCTTCATTTTATAGATGAATAATCGTAACCCAAGGATGTTAAGTCACTTGCCCAAGATTTAAGAGCTTGTTATAGAATCCAGAGCTTTTATTCTCTGCTTTGGTATTTCTGGAAAGTTTTCATTTATTTAAAGTTAGGCTTTTTATGTTGTTTTTGTATTACAAGCTTAATTTCTAGTGAACCTTCAGAGTTCCACCCCTAAAAATAATCTCTTCAAATGGGAAGCAAGCAGGGCCAGTGAGAAAGGGGAAATAGCCATGTGTTGATTGGAGACGCCTTGTTAACACACACCCTGCACACCTCTTTCTCTCTCTCTGATCTTATAACAGAGCATCCTTTTGTTCAGTTTTCCAGGGAGGAAAGTGTCATAATGTTCTGTTAGAGTAGAAACAGTAGTTCTGGAAGTGATGTATTTCCAAGGACAGCTAAATCCTACAGCCTCTTTATCTCTAAGAGGTGTCTTGCTGTTCTTTGGTCACTTTTCCCATGGATTTAGGGATAATGATTTATTGCTCATTGGACAGCAGTTTGAAGCTAATGCTGGCAGTTAAAAAAAAATTACTGAACGAGGTGTTGCATCTACTAGTTTCATGTTGAATGGCCAGATAATAAGGAAATGGGTGCTACTTGTGAATAGCAGTTACTGGGTAAAGAACTAGCCCAGGGTTTTTCAAACTCAACACCACTGACGTTTTGGGTTGGGTGATTGTTTACTGTGGGGGTGGTCCATGCATTGTAGGATGTTTAGCATCATCCTTGGCCTCTACTCGCTAGATGCCAGTAGCGCCCCTCAAGATGTGACAACCAAAAATGTCTACTGGCATTGCCAAGTGAACCCCTGGAGGGCCCCATCACTCCCAGTTGACAACCACCGAGCTAGACCCCTTATGTGTAGTGGTTTTAACCCTTGTGTGTGCTGCAGGCCACTTAAATATCGCCGGCTGGCGGGAAGCTTGTGCCAGTTTGTTGCCGGCTGCTGCCAAAGTTACTCCAGTATTGGAGAAAATGAGTGAGCAAAACTCCCCAGTCAAGTTTCAGTTGCATCACAGCCTTCATTAGGTTTTTATAGCTGCTCTGGAGTAAATTGTGTTTGCATTTCTGGCAAACTTGTTTTTTTAGCATTTGTACGCAAATGGTTGAAAAAGTTTACTTCAGCCAGAAACTAAGCTTAGGTATGTCTGTGACCAGAAGCAATTAAAAAAAACCCAACCAAACAAAAAAGAAAAGGCTCAACCAGCAAGTGCAAACTGATCATTAATGTTTTGAAGTGGAGTGTTTTTCCCATATCTCCAGGGCCAAGTACAGGTTCTAGAATATAGTTGGTGTCCGGTAAGGACCAAACACAAAAATGAACTTGACTTTTCTGGTCTCTGTCTTAGAAATAGGTGTGGCCTAAGTGCTGTTCAAGCAAAAGGTCTTTTGAGGACTATTAATGATACATAAAAGGACACTTAGATATTCAGCATAAATATATAAAATAGTACACAAGTGTGATACTCACAATTGCAAATATAAAAAGCAGGGATTCATGTTTTAAGGGGGGAATTGTTAATGGAAAATATTCCAGCTGTACCTTTTTTTCTTATTGCCTGGTTCATTCTGTGTTGGAACAGACCCAAGTCTAAAGATGTTAAGTGGAAACACCCGTCTCTTTTCCACTCGAGAAGGTACCTTGGTTTGGGTTACCTGGAGTTGTTCATTTATTAGCTTAAGCCTGAAAACAAGGTCCTCAGCCTATTTTTCTCCTCTTTTTGTAGTATATATATTTTTTGTTTGTAATCTATTGGCATTGGTCTTCTATCTTAGTGGAAAATATTAGAGACATTGTTATTTTTGGCAACTGCCTCCTGGCACCCCCCACCCCCATCTCTAAACATGCAAAAGGAAAGAGTGTGAGGACTTCCTTGTCCCACCAGTCCTCGGGGCAATGCCTTTGGTGACTCGAAAATTGTATCGGGACACTAGCCCTGCCTTTTCCCACCACAGTTACAGTGCTTTGCCTTTTCTACAGAGTCCATGAAGATTGCTATTGGCGAGTGCACATTTTTTTTTTTTCTTTCTCCTGCCACGTTGGGGCAAGCAAAGCCCAGTGAGCAGCTGTGAGGACAGCTGTTGCTGGCAGGGAGCCCTGCTCCCCATGGGCAGGTCCAGCAGGGAAGGGCTGCTTCCCCACGTAACATGTAGCTTCAGCTCTCCCCTCTCACGGACTCAGGCCCCCCACACACTGGCAGCCTCTTCAGTGTTTCACCAGGAGGGTGGAGGCAGAAGGCGGAGTGGTTTCTTTCCCAGCTGAGCTGTCTTTCAGTGGGGTCACCTTTAGGAACACCACCCTGAAGCATGCATGCTCTTCTGCTGTCGTGATTGGTAGCACTCAGGATACCCTGTTTTCAATGGTTTCCAAAACTTTTACAGAAGGGGGCATGCAGTGGGCTTCAGAATAACCGGTGCTTAGCATTGCATGTCATGAATCTGCAGGGAACATTCACGAATGAGCAAACAGTGAAGCCCATCTTAAGCTTGGCAGTATTTCCCCTTGCCTAAAGAAATGTCCATGGTTGAGTGACAAGTGCCCCAGTCTTGGCAATAGAAAGGGCTTGACCTTGTGTAACCCAGCTAGATCCATCACCACCTGTGGGCTCTCAGCCAGGTTATCTGGCCACCCTGGTCCTCAGCTTTCTGATCTGTAAATGGGCACAAGCATAACTACCTTGTTTGGTTATTAGGAGAATTAGAGATAAGGTTGACAAGGCATCTGGAACACAGTAGGTGAGTACTAATAAACGGTTAGTTATAGTAACTGTACTTAGAAATTAAGAGTGAGTGGTGCTTGATGGTGCATTGAGATATCAGTACTGGTTTGTGCCATGAAATCTCAGTGTTGGATCATTCCTGTGCAAGATTGCATTTATTCGTTTTCTCTCTTTCAACCTGGACACTGATGGCAGATTATAGATTTCCAAAATCCTGTCTAAAGGACATCTGTATTGCTTATAAAGTCAAATGCTATGACATTGGCACAGAGAGTTGACAACAAAGGGGTACATGGGAAAAATCTACACATTATGTTCTAGGGACTATAACTAATAGGAAAATCATACTCGATAAACGTTTCACTCACTAAGTTTATTTGTCAGAAACTTAAATCCTTCAGAGTGCCCCATGCCCTCTGAGGCAATAGCCTCTTCAAGAACATCAACTGGATATGTCCCATTTGCTCATAAAGTTGACACACCTTTTCAACATGAACAGGTTAGGGATGTCACTGCCTAGACATCCGTGGTGACCAGGGAAGTGATTAAACTAGAGGAAGGGGTAGCAACAGACAAGATGGAATTTAACAAAGGATTATGAATACTGAATCTTTATATAATTTTCTTTTCTTTAGTTGTTAGAGTATTAGAATAGTTAGAAGGAAAATATTGAAATGGTGGAACTGTAATCCATAACATCCTTTGGAATTTGTTATATAGCTACATGTTAAATTGTAATTTGAAAGCTATACCTTTTTGTATATATGTTAGATTTCACAATAAGGAAATGACTGAAATTATGGTACTATACCTCATAATAACTTTGGAAATTTCCTATATAGCTACTAGTTAAATCATGTTTTGGAAGATAGTGCCCTTTGGAAAATATGTTATGTTTCATAATAAGAAATAACAGGAACTGTGGCATTGTAACCTATAATATTCTTTGAAATTTGCTCTCTAACTACTTGTTAAATTGCCCTTGGAAAGTTATCACTTTTATGCATATATGTTATATTCTGCAATAAAAAATATGATAAAAAAATCAAATGCACTTTCCTTCTCTGGTTTTCAAGGCCTTCTGATCTTGTCATTCTTGCTTATTGCTCCCCCATGTGAATTCTTCCCCCAAAGGGATCCATTACCATGTCCTGCCTCCGGACCTTTGCACATGCTGTCCTCTCTCTGATTAGATATCCTTCGCGTCTGGCTCCTTTGTGAAACCATCCCTAACAGGTCTAGTTCTCAATTACCCTACCTTTGTTTGAACTTGACTCCACCACTTCCCGACTTGTGCTTGTTAGGGAGAATTTCCCCCGTTTAGCTAGAGATTTTACTTACTTGATGTATCTTTTTCTTTCCCTTTCTCAAATGAATAAACTGAACCTCAAATGGTTAAACATCTCATTTATAAATAAGTTTAATCATCTCATTTGCACCTAAAAAGTCCTCAAGAATGGGATTCTGCCTTTATGGCAGTTACTTTCTTTCAAAGTGCAGATTTTTTTATAACATGAGAAGAAATGCTTGTAACTCCCCCCCTCCCGATTATGAGGAATTTTTACAATTCCTTGAGGACAATAACGACTATGGCTGTTGGGGATTGAATCATGGCCCCCACAAAAGGCACCTTCCGGTCCCAGCCTGTGGTCCTGGGGGTGTGAACCCGTTTGTAAAGAGGACCCCTGAAGATGTTATGAGTTAAGGTGCCCATAGTGAATGGGGTTGGGTCTTAGTCCAATAGAGCTGAAATTCTTATAAGCAAAGGAAGTTGGTTACAGAAGGAGAAGCCACAGGGAGCAGCCAGAAGCTAGAAGTCCATGGAACCCCGAAGAGAAAGGAGAAGACGTCGCTGTGTGCATTGCCATGTGATAGAAAGGCCAGGGACCAAGGGTCTCTGGCAGCCAGCCCCAGAATGTCGCGGTCTTCAAGGAGAAAGCACTGCCTTGCTGATGCCTCAATTTTGGACTTCTAGCCTCAAAACCATGAGCCGATATATTCCTGTTTAACCCATCAATTGTATAGTATTTGTTTTAGCAGCTAGGAAACTAATAAAATCGCTGATGTTTATTGAGTGCTTACTAAGTGCCAGGCATGTTATTTTTAACAACCCTGGGATTAAGGCTCTGTAAGTTATACCCACTCTATAGGTGAAGAAACTGAGGCCCAGAGAGATTAACTGACCCTCTGTCAGCTTGAAAGGGATAGCCAAGATTTGACCCCAGACAGGCTGTCTTCAAGCCTCTGTGCTCTTCAGTGCTGTGTTTTTCTGTCCTGCTGGTGTCATCTTTTCTAGGTTCTTAATGAAGTGCTACGTAAGTAATAGTAGGTGGTCAGTAAATGCATTTTGAGTTGAAAAATTCAAATTTGAATTGAAAACTGCATGCGGCCCACAACCCTAGACACAGTAAAAGCCCGAGAGGAAAATGGTAATCAGCTTTTGAACATGCTGCTAATTTTTGTTTGGCTTGTTTTTTACTCAGAAAAGATGAGTATCTTCTGTTTGCTTATAAAAGGTGGTTTCTAAAGTTGCTTGCCCCAACCTCATGAGGCTAGTAGGAAGATTGATACAAAAAGGCACTTAAAAAACTTAGACTTTTGAGAAATGTTTATTTTATTATAGGAAAGGGTAAAACACATTTGACCACTCTGCCACCCCCCCCCATCAACTATTGGAGTATTTATCTTCTTTGAGATCTTCTGATGGAGTCTTGTCTTTTGCTTAAAGATTCTGATTCTGCAGTTTCTCCAGATTGGTTCATTGTCTTTTACTTGTTAGTTGTTTTTTTTTTTTTTTTCTTTTGCTTATGGAGCAATCCTTGACAGCAGAATGGGGCATTTCTTAAAGAGCATTCCTTGAATAAAACATTTTGCTGCCTTGCTAGGAGCTATTCAGAAAACCTGTCCACTAGGCTTAGAGTAAGAAACTTGAGTTCCCAGTTTAAATCCAGCATCCTCTGTCTCATGACATCACATCTCCTGCCTCTGCCAGTTACAGGAAGAAGTGTTTGCGTTCTTGTGGCCAAGCCTGGACACCAGTCTGTTGAAATACGGCCAGAAGAAGGGCATTTTACATCTGATAACTCTCCCACCACCGGAGCTTCAGTGTCTCTTCATCGGGATTAAGGTTCCCTCCGTGGAAAGGCATTTTGAGCTGTGGCAATTGTAAACAATGCTATGTTCCCGTCAGAAAGGAGCAGAGGTAGCCAGGTTGACTTTTTGCATTTGGGAATAGGGGTGCTTCTCCTTTGTTCTTGTTGGTGATTTAAGGGCCAAGATCAAACAAGATTTGAGAACATTGAAATAGAATGCTATAGATTTTTAGTTGACCTCTTACCCACCACTGGGTCCCAAAGGGATTCCATAATTCTTTTAACTATCTTTTTTTTTTTTTTGTCAGTCAGTATCTTGTGAGTAGCAACCACAGACAGTGTATATTTTTAACAGTATTTTAAAATTCTGTTAAAAATAAGGTATGCTGTAGACTGCAAGCTATCTCTGCAGCTACCATCAATATATTTTTGGTTTTTATTAGCTTCATAGATACTTAAATTAGGTTACTAGGAATATATTTAGTGTTATGAGTGTTCTCTTTCAATGTCATTCTTAAATACTTCGATTCTTTAGTTAATCCTGCGAAGAATATGTATTCAGTTTAGAAAATTTAGAAAATGTCATTAGCAAAAGGCAAAAAATAAGCTCCCTGAGTCCCAGCACCCAGAGATTTTCTTAATATTTTGTGGTATATGCTTTGGGACAGCATTTTCTATATATATATATATATATATAAAATGTATTTTTTTCTGCAAAAGCATACCCATAATGTTTTACACTTAATAGTTTATTCAAAAAGCTTTCAATGTTAAGAAACTTGTATGTTTACAGCAAGACCCTATTATTTCCAAGGTGGGGGGTAAGAATACAAATTCAGGCTCACACACCACATAGTTCAATATTTAAAAGTTACAAATCAAGCTTGCAAAACTGGTAAGTAAAATGTGTTCTGTTCTCCTACGGTGACCAGTATACTTTCATGAGGACACAATTGAAAACCATGTTGAAAGCTTTAGTTTTTACTGCGGGAAGTCAGCAAAATATCCAAGATGAATCAATTTAATTATAGTTATGCATGTCTGGATGTTCTCTTGATGTTTTGGTGATATTTGCGTGAGTAATAAAGACATATAATATGTTCTCCATAAATCTATTTTTCTTGCTCTTATTTAAATAAATCACTAATTATATGCTTATAGTCAAGATTTTCCCAGTAATCTGGTTTTATTGATAATAGCATCAAAGTAGAACCCTTTCCTGAGTTATTGTGGTTCTTAGCTTGTTTTATATGAATTTCAGTTTGGAGAAGTTATGCTTTGCTGAGGTAGGGCAGTAGTTACTGGTATTTCCTACAGTATTCATAACTGAGATTTGAAAATGAGTGGGGTCACGTGGTAAATTAATCCTATCACAGGAAGTACTACAAAATAAATTTCATTATGTAAGTCATTATCATTTGCCTTGTGATTTTTCACCATTTCTTGAAGCAATATCTAGGTCTGTCAAATATTTCTTAAATCGCTCTTCAAATTTTTCAATGATGGGTAAATTATAAAGAAAACTAAAAACAGGTATTGGTTAATTCATTAAAAATCTCTTTTCAGTTGAGAATAGCTTGATGCATATTGGCCAGGAAATAATCTATATAAAAATGTTCTGATATTTATGTGTGTGCAAATCCTTGCCTTCCTAAACATGCAAATATCTTTATGTCTTTATTCTGATTTTTAAAATATTTTCGTGAAATATCACATTACATGTTTCACATGTTGTGATTTTTAATTTAGAAAAACTGTTCTAAAATTTAAAAAAACTTTTTTTTTCAAAGTAAAATGGCCAAATTAGATCTGTTTGAGTTTCTTGGAAGCTTTTGCTAATATTATTAAGGTTAGGCAACAGTTTATAACAAATAACTGTGGATAGTGCAAATTTAAAATTAATAGTGTCATTTTCCACCACAGACTGTGGTTCATTCTTTTTGAGGAACTTTCGTCTATTTCCTTGATTTTTTTGTTGTGCTGATTATGCGTAGGGTCCCACATGTATGCATTTAAGGGTGGGCCCGCTCATTTTTCTTTTTATTGATTACGTGGCATTTCTTCATGGGGATGTATCATCATCATTTATATGACCATTTAGGTTAGTTTCTAGTTGTTTGTTTTTATAGGACGCAGCACATGAATTTTCTTCTACCTTAGATCATTGCACGCTTGTCTGATTATTTTATGAGAGTAAAATTTTCCAGGAGTGGAGATGTTTGATCAAAGGGTTTGCACATTTTTACCTCAATTATTTGGCAATAGAATTTTATGAGCGGTGTCAGTGCAGCTTTGCAGCAGGCGCAGCTGAGGCCTCCATGTGTCATGATGTGTTATTAATGATAGCAGGGACCTTGTAACTTCTTGTTAGAATCTTAATGAAAATGCATAGTTTCGCTGAGGAGGTAAGCACACAACGCTAGATTTACACTTCCACTATTTGGTTCTTCTTGGATATGAGAGCGGAGGGGCTCTCAGTTAATTCCATCTGGTCCCCAGAGAATCCCAGCTGGGTTGCTGATGTTCATTTAAGGCCCAAGCACACACGGGGGAGCCTGGCTTTACACCTCCTGGGGACCCACAGACCACTTAGGGATTGTTTGTATGGATTTTTGTTTTCTCATTCCTTGGTGTGGTGAGTAGCCTGCGGGGGCAACTTCAGTTAGGCTGTGATCTTTGTTCTGTCTGCTTTAAACTAACATACAACAGTGTTGTTGTTACTGTTTTATGTATGTTTGTGTGTGTGTGTGTGTGTGTGTGTGTGTGTGTGTGTGTGTGTGTTCTGGTTGTAAAGCTTATTATTTCTTACCCCAGGAAATCTTTTCCTGCACTTTGGTGGTCACTGCTAGGTGAAAATGCAATGCACCTTTCAGAAATGTGACAGTTTGAAGAAACCAGAACTCAGGTTGAGTCTGGCCATGCAAAAACCAGCATGAGTTTGCAAAACCGACCTGTGCAGATGGGTGAGCCAGCCCTTCTCAGAAACAAAAACAAAACCCTAGCCCGGATAAGATATTGAGGGAGATCTTAATGATATGGGAATGTTCAGGAATGACTATGGTTTGTTAATTTTCTTGTGGTATGGGAGGAGCATATTGGAAGCAATGAATTATTTCAGGATTCTTTTTCCTATTCCTTTGTTTTATTTTATCTGGAATTTTTGATAAATTAAGTTAATTAAAAAAAAAAAAACCCTAGCCCGGATGCAATAACATTTTGCTTTGGTGGAGGGGCTTTGAAGCCAGTGGTATCTTTCTGCTGTGTTTTCACTGTTGCCGGTGAGGGCGCTTCCCACACTCCTGTCCTCTGCCCTGGAGGCGGCCGAGCAAGGGGCCCCGGCCCAGCCCTCGTACTGGCACACCTGCCCGCTGCCCTTAGGGGCCTTAACAGTCTCCTCTTAACCAGCAAGAAGTTCATCCCCTGAACCTGCGCTGCCCGGGGCCTGACTCTGCGCTGCGTGCTGCGTTGCGGGAGGTCAGGTGTCCAGGCCGACGTGCAGCCCTCGAGTGGTTTTCAACTTCAGATTTTCAGATGTGGGCACTTCTGTCTTCTTTTCAGGCCTTCTCGGCTTCATTCCCTTGGATGATTCTTTACTGTGGAGGCTGGCCTGTGCGTTGTAAGATGTTTAGCAACATCCCTGTCCTCGACCCAATAAATGCCAGTAGGACCGTCACCCCCTAGTTGTGACAACCGTAAATGTCTCCAAATGGTGCTAAGTGTTCCCTGGAGGGCAGGCTGAGAGCCACTGAGCTGTCAAGTACCACTGTCTGTGGCTGCAGGTTAAACCGAGTCCTCACTAGAACTTTTCTTACTCCTCTCCATCTTTTCTTTCTCTTTCCCTCCCTCCCTTCCTTCCTTCCTTCGTTCCTTCCACCAAACTGACCTCTCAACTCCATTTGGAATCTTTCAGCCACAGAAACTTTATTTTGTTTCATTTTGCATCCCCCTTTTGGTCAAGAAGATGTTCTCAATCCCACGATGTTGGTTCCAAATTCATTCCTGGGAGTCATATCCCGTGTTGCCAGGGAGATTTGCAAGTGTAAGAACTTTTTGTTTACAACTAGTTTTAAAAAAATGAAAAATATATATACATGCATATATATATATGCAAATATATATAAAATGCATATTTAGCATCATGCTTCCTGAAAAAAAGCATATTTAGCATCATGCTTCCTAACTGAGGCAATCACAGGTGTTGGAATGGGAAATGAAGAATCTTATAAGCCCTATTGCCCAAGGGTTTTTGCCCACAGGTAGTAGATGTATTATGTTTGTTGTAAAGGAGTGGAGTCTTCAGTAGGCAGTGTTTTTGGACTGCTTATAGTTTCCTAAGAAGATAAAAGTTAGAAGGAACCTCTCTCCTTTTCACAGTTGTTAGGATGGGATCCATATCAGAATACTCCTTTATCAACCATAGATACTGTTATTCCCAAATATTTTCAGTTTTAGGGATTCTCTCAAAAGTAGATGCCAAGTTCAACTTCAAAAATAGGAAGTTCAGCTGCAGACTATAAATTCTGACAATTATTTTCAGACCTTGAAAATCACTGAAGTTCTTGGGTGTTTCTCACCATGAGGCAGCTTATTCAGATGTAACAACTTCATTCTTGGCTTTGACCAGGTATGCTTGGTTAGTGTACTGTATTTTTTTGTTAGGTTCTAAAACCATGTTCACTAAGGTCCTCTTAGATAAGGCCAGTGTCTTTTCTGTAAGATATTTAAAAGATAGCATCACTCGTTGCTTTTCAAAGTATGTATCAGAAGAAAAACTATCAGATAAAATGAGCTCTTTGTTGTGAAACTATGAGAAATGGATTTTGCCATGCTATATTAATATTTTGAAGAGTGAATGTGCTGGTTTGTATATATTATGTCCCCTAAAATGCCATGTTCTTTGATGCAGTCTTGTAGGGGCAGATGTATTAGTGTTGATTAGGTTGCAGCATATTGATTCAGTGTTTCCATGGAGATGTGACTCAATCAGCTGTGGGGAGACATTTCATTGGGTACTTTCCATGGAGGTGAAGCCTCACCCATTCAGGGTGGGTCTTAATTGGATCGCTGGAGTACTTTAAAAAGCCACAAAGCCCAGATGCTGGAGCAGTGACATTTTGGAGAGCAACTGAGAGTGGCATTTTGAAGAGGAGCTGCAGCTAAGCGAAGACAGAATGCCCCAAGAGCAACATTTTGGAGAACACCATTTTGAAATGCAACCTGGGAGCAAACGGATGCCAGCCACATTCCTTCCGAGCTAACAGAGGTTTTCTGGATGCCCTTGGCCATTCTTCTGTGAAGCTACCTATGTTTGACGCCTTAGCTTGGACACTTTTATGGCCTTAAGGCTGTAACTTTGTAACTAAATAAACCCCCTTTATAAAAGCCAATCCATTTCTGGTATTTTGCATTCTGGCAGCATTAGCAAACCAGAACAGTGAACAAGTCAGGGACTCTTTGCATCTGATTAATTTGTGTAGCTGCGTTTCCACAATAGGTGTTATTTTCCAATGTTTTACTATAAAAAGTTAAAACAGGAGTCAACAGTTCTAAGAGTATATACATGGAGAGCAAACATAGTTCTAGCTAGGCCATGTTAAACCTTTTTCAGCTGTCAGTGGTGTGCAGAAGAATGTATGCTTCTGAAACTGAAAAATCTGTTTCTTTCAAGGAGTTTAGCGGATTCTTAATATGATATAACTTTATTTCACCTTTCATCTTTGAGATATCAAGCAGATTGGTGGTACCAAGACTCTGAGCACAAGTTTATTTTTCCTGAGGCCCACCATCAGATGATGGGGTCAGAAATATACCTTGGGTTTTTATGTCCTTTGAGTCTCTCGAAATCCTTGTTGGCTCTTAAACTTACACCAGATCCCTAAAACTGAATCTTTAGGGTGATGTGAGCATGTGAAACAAGGAAACAGGATATCTTCAGAGGAATTAAAGACCCACATTGGGGTTTTCTTTTGCATTATGATGAAATGTTTGATGGAGTTGAATGGCTATTTCCTCAAGGAAAGCAGAATTTTGGAGATATATTTTAAAAGATGATATATCCTGTCTTTATCATAACCCAGCCTAGGACAAAAATACTTTTTTTTTAAGTTCTCGTATTCTGACAGTATTCTGTAACTCAAGTCAGTGGTTTATTTGACAAAGCCAGGAACTACTGTACATACTTAGGATTTGATATTGTCAGGAGTTTGGGTAACAATTTGAATAAGTGTTACTCTGCATTGTGGTTTGGCCATTTTATCCTTTTGGCATCCATGCCACCTGAATTTTTCGTTTATCCAGTTTTTTAAACTAGTAAAAATTTATTGAACACTTGACACTGGTAGGTTGAATTATGCACCCCAACAATATGTTCTTAATTTTAATCTCCATGGGTGTGAACTCATTTGTTAATAGGACCACTGGAGAGATGTATTAATTTTTTTTAATTTTAATAATACATTTTATTTACACAATATATACAAAATCTTATTTTAACATGTAATGATATAAAAAATTACTAATGAGCTATTTTGCACCCTTTTTTGGTCCCATAAAATATCTCCAAAATTCAGCATGCATTTTAAAATTTATAGTTCATCCTGTTTCAGACTAGCCACATTTCAACTGCTCACTAGCTCCGTGTGGCTTGTGGCTGCTGGACTGGACTGCACAGCTTGTGGAGTTTAGCAGTTCCTCTTCCGAGGGTCTACACAATCCTACGGGGGAACCTCTGAGGACGTGGAGAGATGTATTCTTACTTAAAGTGTGGCCCAACTGAATCAGGGTGAGCCTTAATCTGTATTACTGGAGTCCTTTATAAGCAGAAGAAATTTGGATACAGTCAGTGAGCCAGAAGTCGGAAGTCAGCAGAAACTGGAAGAGCTGAAGCAAGGAGAGACAGATCACCAAGTGACAAGAGGCAGAGGTGCAAGCCAAGGAACCCCAAGGACTGTGGCAGGCCAGCATCAGGACGCTAAAGACTTGGGGGAGAAAGCCTGGCCTTGTTGATGCCTTAATTCAGGACTTCTAGCCTTCCAGTCATGAGCCATTAAATTCCTGTTGTTTAGCTAACCCATTGTGTGGTATTTGTCACAGCAGCCTGACAAACTAAGACACTTGTCATGTACTAGGACTGTGCTGAATTTTTTGCATGGATTAATTCATTTAATCTTCACAATAGTCTTATACATTTGGTACTGTTTTCATCTCCATTTAACAGAAAGAGCAAGCAGAGGCTTGGAAAAGTGAGGTAATTTGCCCAAGTTCACACATCTAGGAAGTGGTAGAATGAGGATTTGGACTCAGAGAGATCTAGCCATGGAAACCTGAATTCATTTGGAAGTGATGGCCATAGTTCATATAGAAGATAGAATCTGTGTGGAAATTTCCAGGAATAAGTGTCTGCCGCTCCATGCAGACCAGACCAAAGTCATCTAATACAAGCCCCAGAAGAATTACCCATTTTTGCCTGGGACTGGATCAAGGAATAGAACTTCTCTTGTAATCAAACAAAGCAAAACCACAGGCCTTCTGATTGTTTTTGTTACGGCAGCATCTGCACACCCATTCTGAGTGATAGACATGGTAGGAATTCTGTTTGGGGAGCAGATTCAAAGAATAGTTTTAACAAAATCTTTGTAAGATTCCTGGGAGCATCCCTCTTGAATGGAAAGTTCCTACTGAACTTCCAAAGTCATTTTTATTGGATTTTGTTTGTTTCTTCCTGGTCCTGTGTTTGGTAAACTGTAGATCCTGTGAAGCGTTGTAGAGAAGGGAGTGTTTGCTTTAGAGTCTGTGCACAGTTTGTGAATCTTGCTTGTCATCTGCTGAGCTGATGGCGTCCGTCTGCTTTGTGGCAGATGTAAGTGGCATGCAGCTTGTCTCATCACAGTTTCACGTCTTTGGGCTGTTCACCTCT
>PVKY010003310.1:0-22083 GCA_004027775.1 Bradypus variegatus | reverse complement strand
TCCCCTTAATAAACCTGCCTCGGAAAGTGCACCTCAGGAAAACCCTTGGCCAGAACCTCAGCGACGTGACGCGCGGGGGTCGCGGGAGGCGGGCGACGAGCCTGACGGGCCCGCGGCGGTGAGAGCCCAGCCGCCGTCGGGGACCGGGTCCGCTGAGGACCTCCTGCTGCAGACCCTCCTCCTCCTCCTCCACAGGCCCCCGCGCGAGCCCGCCTACGGCGCCTTCGCCCTGCCACGCGGCGCCGACGCCACTGTGCGCTGCCTGGGCCGCTCCTCTCCGCGCTCGGACGGCCGCCTGTGCCCGGACTCCACAGTGTCCCTCCCCTCCGGCCACCGGGGCTACCTTCCAGCCACCGCACCGCCAGACTCCGGGCTGCAGCGCTCCAGGCGCTCCTTGCTCGGCAGCGGACCGTCCCCCGGGGCGTGGGAGTGGTGCTCTCCAATGGCTCGAGTTGGCGCGGGGAAATGGTGTTCTCCGATTGGCTAGGGTTGGCCACCAATGGAGTTGTCTTATTGGCTACAGTTGGCGCCGCGGGAATGGTGTTCTCCGGTTGGCTAGGGTTGGGCAGGAGTGACGTCCTCCGATTGGCTAGGTTTGGCTCACACGCCTCTCCACCCCCCACTTGGGGGGGGCGGACTCCTGAGAATCTCTGTCCTTGGAAACGGGTTTTCTTACCACAAAATGGCGGACGGGAAGTGGGTGCTGGGCAGATACCACCCCCAGAGACAGAAGAAAAAAAGAAAGCAGTGCCTTCTGCATCGGGCGTGTAAAAAAGACCTGCGACAAAGGAGAGAGTTATGAAGCGACAGCACTGGAAGCCTTGATAGCCTAAGGATGTAATTTTCCTCCAAGTTAGTCTATAAATTTAAAGCAATTCGTACAAAGGCTCAGCAAGACTTCTGGAGCGTGATACGATGATTCTTATATTCATCTGGAAGAATAGATGTGAGAACAGCCAAGAAAAATATGAAAGAATAATGAAGGGGGCTTACACTGCCAAATATTAAAACGCATCACTAAGTAAATTAACTAAACAGCGGAAAAGACAGATGGGTGCCACTCAGGATGCAGAAGGAGACACGAGCAAAGACAAGACTCTAGTGCAGCTGGGGCGGCCTCTGAGTCGGGGGCGCGAGATGGATGGTTCAGGAATGGTGTGTAACATCTGGCTAACCATTGGGAAGAAAATTCAGCAGGTCCCTATTTCATGTGCCAAAGTGGGTTCCAGATGTGTGAAATGCTTGAGATTAAGAAGACATTTTATGAAAGCTGGAAGAGGACAGGACAAGCTATTTTATATTGGGCATGGGCTAGGTGTCTTAGCAAATCAAAAAACAGAATCTACAAAGAAAAAAGATTGCTATATTGTACTAAATATGCATTTTAAGTTTAAGTCAAAATAAACACATGAAAGTGGTCACAGACGCTGGTGCCAGCTCCGTGGCGGGTGAGGCCCCTGCCCCTGCCTGCATGCTGCCCACAGCCGCAGCGGGTGCTGACATGAGAGGCCCACACCTGCGGCCTCCCCTGGCACCCTGCCCCGGGCAGTCAGAGCCACGCTCTCAGCTGTGCCTGGGAGGCCCGTGGCCAGCACTCAAACCCTGCCCCCCTGCCACCAGCGGGGCAGATCCCGTGACAAGCTGACGCTGCAGGGCCCTGCACTTCATCGGAAACACATCTCGCTGGGCCTCCCCTGCTTTCCTGCCGTGGCCCCAAACCCTGACACGTTTCTCCAGAGCACACCCTTTAACTGCTCGCCGGGTTCCCTGCTTCAGGCTCCACTGGGAGGAAACCCAGCCTGGAGCAGTTAGTCCCAGCAGGGGCCCCACAGACCCTAAGGGTGAGATTCTGAGGTCAGGACCCCCATGGCAGGTGGCACAAAGGACCCATCCCAGTGGTGGATGGAATGGGGTAGAAGGGGGAGCAAACTGACTGGAGTGAGGTCTCTGGTATTGAGAAGTCCAGAGGAAATCATCATTTTAGGGGCCATGGAGAGAAAATGACTGTCTCGAGAGACCACAGGCTGAGGGGCTGGGGCAGAATTTTGACGCAGGCATGGGGGAGTTCTGAGAAGGCTGGCCTGGGCCTCCGCGAGTTCCTACACCAGCACCAGAGCCCGGAGAGGCTCGGGGTGGGGAGCCTGGGGGGTGCACTTGGGAACTCCCAACCTCGGGGATCCCTGGAACCTCCTGGACCTGCAGGGTGGCCACCTCCTTGGAGGATGGGGAGCCCTGTGGCTTGAGGCCATGGAGCCTCGGACAGAGCAGGTATCTTGCAGGACACGCACCGGCCCCAGGGTCTGCCCAGGACAGACCTGCCGGCACTGGGGGAGGGCCCTGAGGTTCTGGAGCGAGGGGGCATGCGGCATACAACTCACCAGGGGAAGGGTCTTCAACACGGGGCTCTTCTGTGTCACAGGGTGTGAGCCCAGGCAGGGGCCGCAGGGGCTGGTCCCAGAGCAGCGGTGGCTCTTGGGAAGCTTAGAAATAAAGAACAGTCCCCTCGGCCAAAGCCAGACGGAGAGGGCTGGTGTGGGGGAGGCGTAAAAGTCCTGTGGAGGTGGACATGCTGGAAGCCCAGTGGGTGACTGTGGCCCTCGGGAAGCCTGGCAGAGAGGTGTTGCCGCTGATCTGGAGAAGCTCAGGGCTTTGGTTGGAGTCAGCGTCATGGCCCTGGGCTCGCTGGTGTCTGTTGGGCTGTTGAGGTTTCAGAAGCAGCGGGCATGTGGCAGCTCTTACTGTGCAGTTACTGTCATGGCCGGCCCCATGAGGAGGGGGCTGGGGGCTCTGGCCTACAAGGATCCATGGCTCACAGACATCACGCGAGATGGAGGGTGTGCCTGTTTGTATATATTGTGTCCCCCAGAAAAAACCATGTTCTTTAATGCAGTCTTGTGGGGACAGATGTATTTAGTGTTGATTAGGTTGGAACCTTTGGATTAGGTTGTTTCCATGGAGATGTGACCCACCCAACTGTAGGTGATACATCTGACCAGATGATTTCTATGGAGTTGTGGCTCCGCCTGCTCACCGTGGGTGTGAATTAAATTGCTGGAGTCTTATAGAAGAGTTCACAGACAGAAGGAGCTCAGAGCTGCTGTAGCTGAAAGACATATTTTAAAGACAGCTGTTGGAAGCTGACATGGACGTTTTGGAGAACACCATTTTGAAACACAGCCTGGGAGCAAGCAGATGCCAGCCACGTGCCTTCCCAGCCAACAGAGGTGTTCTGGACGCCAATGGCCTTTCTCCAGTGAAGGTACCCAATGGTCGATGCCTTACCTTGGACACTTATGGCCTTAAGACTGTAATTTTGTAACCAAATAAACCCCCTTTATAAAAGCCAATCCATCTCTGGTGTTTTGTGTAAACAGCAGCACTAGCAAACTGGAACAGAGGGCAAGAGAGAGGTGCGCCCAGCAAATGTGTTGGCTCAGAGAGATCATCAACATGGGTCAAGAATGGACCAGCAGAAGGCTATCGTCTGCTGCCGCTTCTCAGACCAGAACCCATCGCGTGCGAGGACCCCACGATTCCACAGCGCGATTTACAGCAACTGTTCCCCCAGGCCCTCCCAGAGTCACCACCAGCCCGTCACCCAGGGGCTAGTCACCGGGCAAGGGGCTGTTCAGACCCTCCTGAGCTTTGCTTTTGGTTGGATGCAGGGTCCAAGATGACACTGACCCGCAGGGAAGCGAAGGACCGTCGTGGCATCACAGTTGGAATAGCTGGAGTGGTGCACCCAGGTCTGTCCCCTCCTGGGTCCTGGGAATAGACCAGCTGGACAAACACCCAGGTCGGGTCCCTGACCAGGGCAGTGACAGTTGTTAGAGGAAGAAAGGCCAAGGGGAAGCCCTTGAAACTGGGCTCTCCGCCAAGATGGGTAAATCAGATACGATATCACATCCCAGAGTGGGGTGGCAGACACCAACACACCCACCTGCTGTGTATAAACGAGAGGGGCCACGCAG
Source organism: Bradypus variegatus (assembly GCA_004027775.1). Taxonomy (NCBI): domain Eukaryota; kingdom Metazoa; phylum Chordata; class Mammalia; order Pilosa; family Bradypodidae; genus Bradypus; species Bradypus variegatus. The sequence continues at coordinate 18,112 of PVKY010003310.1, read as the reverse complement.
CCCCCGAGTTCTGGACCATGCCACAGCATCTTCAACAGGGAACTGTGCCCAAGGTCAGCAAGCAGCTCTCGGCATGTCCCTGGGCATCTAACCATGGGATACCAGCGGACTGTGCCACCAAAACTGCCACCAACGATGAGAAACCCCCGGATCACCCAATCACACTGGCCCGTCCGGCTTCAGGCAGGGCTGTAGGGCACAGAAGGTGGCCCAGGCTCCCCTGCACCAGCCACTGCTCTACAGTGCTGCCCCTTCAGCTCACACCTGTGGATTCTCAGGGGTCCAGCTGACCGAGAAGGAGAAAGCCTGGGCTTGACTCATGGGTGGGTCAACTCAGTTCTGTTTGGGGATCTTAAAATCTGCTGCTGCCTCACTCTAGCCCCCTGTGGACCTGGCCCCATGTGGAGGGAGAACCAGGCACTGGGTCACCCAGTTTGTGTGTGGAGAGAAACGGCCGGTGGTGAGGATGGACTTGTGGGCAGGGCAAATGCTTGGCTGGGGGATTGAGGCCACGGAAGAAAAAAGACTGGAAGGCTGGGGACAGAAACGGCTGGGAAAGAGGCATATGATGGACCTGTGGTGTGGGTACAAGTGTGCGGGTCTCCCTGTCACACTCAGCACCCCCAGAGGGCACCCACTGCAGAAGAAGCGTTCGTCATCCGAGCGGAGAGGACAGCTTGGCCAGGAGATGCCAGCCAGCATCTGTCCACAGCCATCCCAGTGCGGGGACGATGGATTTGCAGTCAGCAGGGCCCATGGCGCGGCCTGATGTAGCGTCTGCTGTGCCAGGTACCCGGGCCACTGCGGTGGCACCATCCCTCGAGGAGACCACTTGGTGGCCAGTTGACTCCGTGGGGCCTTCCACTCTGGGCTCGCCCTGGCTGGATGGACCCACATCTCAGGCATGGTTTGCCTTCCTCCCAGGGTGATTCAGCCAGTACCCAAGGGAGCGTGTGGCTCACTGACCCGGGACATGGCATCACCGAGGGGCAGGGATGCACTGCATGACAAGGAAGATGTGTCAGTGAGCACGAGACCTTGGGGCCGGGTGGTCCTGCCACAAACCACGCCACCCCAAGCTGCCAGCTGCCGGATGGAGGAATCACCTCCCAGAGACTAGCCGAGGGGTGAGGAACCGGGGCTTCCTTCAGGGTGTGATCTGTGCCTTGACACAGCGGCCATGTATGGCAGTGCTCCCCCAGGAAATGGGAGACATGTTTCTGGGAACCTAGCGGAGGAAGTCAGAGTGCCCCATGCCCACCTCATGCGGTGGCCCGCTTGGAAAACGTCCATGATCCACCCACAGCCTTGGGCCTACGACTCCCAAGTCTCCGATGCTTCTACCAGGGGACACGGCGAGCCCCCACGAAGCTTGACCTGATGGCTGCAGCCCTTTCCTCTGGTCTCCTCTTAAGAAGGAGGTGGGCACAGCGGGCAGCTCCCCCCAGCCTGATCGTCGTGGGAAGGTCAGGTGGCTGCTAAGTTATGCGGGCCCCTGGTCACACTTCCATGTCCAGTATTAAGGTCAATAAGCAAATTCAGCTGGGCAAGGCCTTGCAGCCAGAGGCTCAGGGCTGCCAGAGACGGTGTGGGCACCCCATTGGGCGAGCTGCCGGGAGCACAGATGGGCAGGAGGAGCTCGGGGGCTCCCCAGCGGGAGGTGGAAGGGAGAGGCTGCATGGTGGTGCAGGGCTGGGGGTCCCAGCAGCCACAACCCTTGGATATCCGCGAGGGGCTGTGAGGAGACGGCAACCTGACATGGGGTGCAAATGCACGGGCGTGGTGTGGGGCTGCCTTGCCTGATGCCCTGCACCCCAATGCGTGGGGTCCCTCCCACTCATCTGATGGACCCATCCACACCTGCCTCCTTCTCTGGGGGCTCAGCCAGGGGCTTCACCTCCTCTCGTGGGGGTGCTTGGGGATGACAGCGGCCCTTCTCCACTGAGGTTCTGGGAAAGGATTACAGGAAACAACCCCAGGGATGGTCCTCTCCTGTGGGGTCCCCAGGGGCTGCCCAAGGAGAGGCGTCCCCACACACGGCGGGGGCTGTGGGCACCCCCAGTCCAGCCGAGAGGGGCAGCCCCGCACTGCCATGGACTCTCCGGAGCCCCCTGCGCGACGGGCTGGAGCTGCACGTCCCTGCTGGAGGGAACCACGGGAAGCCCCAGCTCCGGGGAGCCAGGCCCGACCCAGGGAGAAACTGGGTCAATCCTCAGTACTTAAAACCCTTGGCCCAGTAATTCCATTTCCAGAAATTTATCTCCATCACTTCTATGCACAGAGGTCTAGGTACAAGCGTATTTTTTTTGCAACGTTATAAAAATGAAAACCTGGACAATGTGAACTCTCCAACCGGGAAACTGAAGTAAATCACAGAGCAGCCTTGTGGGGCATCACAGGCTGCTGAGGAGAGCGAAGCAGCTTCGCCTGCACGCTTGTGGAAGATGCGTGTAATGTATTTAAAGATGTAAAACTCAAGTCACTGGACAGTAATCATAAAGACAGATCTGAGAGTAGAATTTAATGTGAGGGTGTGGGAAACTTTTACTTTATACTTTACATGCATTGGTACAATTGAATGTTTTTAATAAGCAAATATACATTTTATAATTAAACACATTCTGGTTAAATGTGATAAATTGCACACTTGTGTCACCCTTACTTTCTCTCAGAACCTGCCTACAATAACAGTAAAGGGAGTGTCTAAAGACACTAATTAACCTGTTAGGATAAAGGTAGGAGGAGAGAAAATAAGAGTGACGAAAGTTGGGGAGCAGGAAAGCAGATGGGAGCACAGGAAACTGATTCAGCAGAACCAAGAAGACGGAGCTGAGGCCGCCTGTGAGGAGGTCCCCAAACAAGGCAACCTCACTGCGGAAGCCCCCAAAGCGCCAGACATGGTGCAGGGCAGCTGGAAGTTGGGGGGTTGAGGATGACATGTGTGAGAGGCAAAGCTATGGGGTCACTGTCCTTGTTTGATGTTTAGTCCCAGGAAAGGAGAAACCGCAAGCTTTGGACTTGGGGACACCGGGCCTTGCGGCTGACGGCCGTATCCCCAAAATAGAGACCAACTCAGCTGCTGCACAGACAGCCACGAGGTCCCCGTCCCCGGCTCCCACTTGTCTCCCAGATGTGGGTGTTCAGGAAGTTAGAGAAATCACTTTTGGGGAGACTGGCCCAAGAAAAAAGATTTCTCTACCGGCAGCTGGTGCCCCCAACATAATGTCAGCGCGCCACCCTACAGGACCCCCGTCAGCAAGCCCAGCCACGGCACAGAAGATTCCGGCGAGGAGAAGGCACCACTTTTAAAAATGAATGGAGAGCCGGGACCCACTGCACCTGAGGAGTGTGTCATATGGCCCAAACTAAAACCAGAAAAACAGCTCGTTTTAAATTAAAATTGTAATTACTATAGTCAGAGTTAAGAACATCTCTTTTCCATGCTCCTGGTCCAGCTCTGTGCACCGTTATGGTCAGTCAGGTTGCCTACGGTCAGCGTCAGCTCTGAGCGGCTGTCGTTTTCTGGTTTGGCCAATTCCCAATTATCACAGTCATTAAGGACTATCAGTATTGCTGCTCTTTGGATCCATGACTCAGGGACAGGACACTGACAGTGACAACAACAAAACCTCTCAAATAATAAAAAACAGCTTTTGAAAGTTAACATAATAGCAAAAATGGAGAATTTAATAGGCGATTAGAAGGCAAATCTTTAAGAATCACTCAGGCTTCTGGTTCTGGATGAGATGGAGTAAACCCATTTCTCCTTGGTTCTCTCTCTTAGACTGAAACCCTGGACATAATGCAACAAGCAACACAGGAAGGTTCTGGAAAGTGGCGAGGGACTGAGGGGCTTGAGGAGCAATCCGGTGGTGAGTTCTCTGGTTTCTTTCTGCCTCCCACACATCCTGGAGGGGACCCAGAAGCACCCACAACCCCAACATGTCAACGAGCACAGGCCGAAAGTCCCCCGAAGTCTGAGCTCTCCGGCCGCAGTCTCTGGGGGAAAAGCTTTGCCTCGATGAGGCTTTGAGTTGGACAATTTCCCGGCCTCGAAACCATGAGCGAATCAGTTCCCATTGTTCCAGCCGACCCGTGTCACGTGTTGGCTTGAGCGGCTGGGTGTGGAGCCCCCCACGACTCCCAGTGGGGCACGGTTTTGTGCAACCCCGCTCCGCTCAAGTGTGAGCAGGACGCGTGGTGGTTTCCAACCACGGAGCACGGATGTCCCTCCCTCCAGTGGCTCTGTGTGTGGTGAGCGGGTGGGGACGTCACGTCCACAGTGACGAGCTGTGTGAGGCTCTGTCACAGAGGACGGTAGGCAGAGCCGCTCCCGGTGGCCTTGCAGACGCGGACAGCCTTGGTGTGGCTCCGACAGAGGGGGCCCTGTGGCAGGGAACTGTGGGTTCCTCTGGACCTGAGGCCAGTGAGGAGCTGGCACCTCCGTCCCCAGTGGCAAGAACTGAACTCGGCCGCAACCACGGGGCAGGAAAGAGGCCCTTTGCTCGTCCAACCTCCTCCCGCCATGACCTCAGCCCAGGGACACCCTTTCCTGCAAACTCAAACACGGGTCCTGCAGCTCCCTGCTCCCCCATGCCTGGTCAGAGCTTCCCCGCCACCCGGGCCCTGCGAACTCACTGCTTTCTCCCATCTCCAGGCACCATCGAGGGTGGATGGAGGCTGCGGAGTGAGGCACGTTATGGAAAATAGAGGCGTTTCTGGCATTGGGTCATAGAGTAAAAATTTCAGTCTCGCTACATTTCTAGAGAAAGGACTAGAAGGACAGACACGGCCAGCCGTGGTCGTCTCCGGGTGGCGGCAGGCAGTGGTTTCTAGTTTCTTCTGTATGTTGAATTGTTTTCTAAGGTTTATGTAATAAAAGGGCTACTTTTGAAACAAGGGAAAAAATCAATAAGTTACTGTTCTATAAAATACCGTCACTGGCTCCCTACTGCCCTCAGCCTGAATTTAATTTCTTTATACTCACAAGCAGCCCACCACGGCCTGGGGCAGGAGCCCCAGCCCCCCACCGCCCCAGCCCCTGACATCAGCTGTGCCTGCCCCCACCTCTGGCAGGGGGTGGGGATGTGGGGGGCTCTGCACCCTCTTTTCATTTGCTCCTGAGGTCTCTCTCTGTCCCCACTCCCAACTCTCCTTCAGGTTCCTGAGAGTCCCCCACCCTGGGCAGCCTCCCCACCCCCCTTGCCCCTGCAGTGCCTTGTCATCACGTGGGGGTGCTGCTGGGGTGGCCGCACCCCCGAGGCAGCCCCTGGCCGTGGCTGCTCTCCTTCCTCCGGCTGGGCTGCCTCCGCAGCGGCCCCCGTGGCAGCAGACTCCCACTAGGTTCTCCGCTTTTGGGGCGTCGCCTCTCTGCTGTCGGGCCTCTCAGGTTCCACGGGCTCTGGCTGTCTGTGCAGTGGGGGCTCCGTGGGTGTATTCTGAAGAAACGAAGGAACAGTGGGAACTTCAGGAGCACCATCGCAGAGTCCTGCCCACCCCACCCCGCCGTCCCCTCCGGGGGAACATGTGGGGCTCAGCCATGTCCTTGTCCTCTGTGCACAGACGCCCCAACTCTTCACCTCCCCGATTCCAGGCCCTTCACCCAGATCCTTTGACGGGAGCTCGGTTGTGGGACTTGCATTGGCCAAGCCAGGGTTGGGGAGGTGGGGGCAGCTCAGCTCCCCGGTTGCTCTCCCCGCCGGCCGGCCCCAGCCATGTGTGCCAGCCACCCCGACAGGCAGAACCACCCCTGTGTGAGCGACCGGCACGTCTTGGGGTTGTCTGTGATGAAGCATTACTGTGGCGACAGGTAACTGAGGCAGCCACCACCACCTGCCCCAGGCCCCACCTGCCACCTGCCGCTTGCCGTCCCTAGCGCGCTGAGGAGGGGCAAATGGGGAGACCGAGACTAAGTGACTCCTGCTGTGGTCACAGGTATGGGTGCCAGCGCAGGGTCGACCTGGTGACTTTGGCTCCATCATCTCACAGATGAACGAGAGCCGCCCCCAGCACTGCCCCTTGGGGAGCCGGGCCCCACGTCTGCAGCAGCAGGCACCTTCCCCCTGAACTCTGACCTCTGCTCTGAGCCCATGAGGATGCCAGCCTCCCTCAGCTCTACCTCCTCCCCTGCTTGCTCAGCACGGTCTCCCTTATGCAAACCAAATGCCACCTCCTCCAGGAAGCCTTCCAGGCCCTTCCCTGGAGCTCTGATGCCCATCCTCCCTGGGTGGGTCCCTCCCTGCACACCCTGCCTGGCCTGGGGGCTCCCAGGGGGCAGGGGCTGAGCTGGACTCTGCTCCAGTGCCACATGGTGCTTGGTGCCAGCCACCGCACACAGTGAGTGTGTTCACCTTCTCTTCAACCTCCTCCAAATCAAGGGCAGTGAGATGCACAGGTCTGCATCCCCAGGACCCGGGTTGGTGTCAGGTACACAGCAGGCACTCAATAAACGCTGGTCAGAGCTGCCTCGCCCCAACCTGCCACCCCTGGGAGGATCTCAGTGTCTGGGCTGGGCGTCCCTGGCTGCTCAGGACCCAGCACCCTTGCCCTCCATCCACTGTCTCCGTGTCCTGCCCAGGCCCCTGCCAGCCCCCTTTGGCTTGTGGGCTGGTGGCCCTCCTCAGCCGTCTCTGGCTGGTCTCCTGGCCACTGGGGCGGGCTCTGCTCTGCTGCACCCACGATGCTCCCGATTCCCTGTGAAGAGCTGATTCCGCCCCTCCTGTCCTGTGACCTGATGTCACCACGTCGCTGTGTGGCCTGGGCCTCCGGCTGCCCCCGGGTTCTGGCCTGAGTGCCTTCTCCCTGTCCCACACCCCAGCCCTCCCGCGGGGCCGCGGGGCCCTTTGAGCTGTCCTCAGTGACCTCCAGAGGAAGGCTGAGGGGCTACCAGAGCTGAGGAGAAGCTGCGGCGGGAGATGCCCCCCAGGAGGAGCAGGACATACACGTCCTCAGGAAGTCATCCACTTCGGGGGGCCAGCCAGGGTCCCCAGGGCTGCGCGTCTCCGTGATGCAGGACCTTGAAGGGGTCACCTGAGGGTGGACGGCGAGCCCAGGCCAGCCAGCCTGGGGGAGGCAGAAGGACCCGGTGCTGCAAGGCCGTGGGGGCCCCTGGGGAAGCAGTGGTTTGGGCTCAATCCAAGGGAGGAGCCCGAGGCTGGGGACTCTGCCGAGGAAAGGGGTGGGCTTCCCGTTGCAGAGGCGTGTAAGCAGAGGCTGCCCCACTCCCTCCCCAGCCCTCCCTCGGAGTCCTTCACGGGGACTTTCCCGACCCTAGGCCCCTGCCCCTGTCACTCTGTGCCTTCTGGTCTTCAGCCCCCACTACAGCCCCAGCCTCCTGCCTTCCGGGGTCTTTGCCAGAAGTTCAGCTTGTGAACAGGGGTTCCCGGGATGGAGGGCCTGGGTGTGGGGGGGTCACTAACCAGGGCCCTTAGAAAGGAGAGGGGAGACACCTCCCCAGCCAGTGGAGAAAGGTGTGTGGCTCAGTGCTCAGATGAGGTGCCGGCACCCAGCGTCGGGGGGCAGCCCCAGGGCAGTGTGTGGGGGTGCAGGGCAAGGCGTGCCCATCCCTCATCACCACTGGCCTTCCTCACCCTGTAGGATGGGAGATGATCTGTAGTCGTAGCAGCAAGAAGTACTCAGGTCAGCTGTGGAGGGGGACTTTCTCCAGGCTGGGTGTCAGGATCCTTCTCTGTGCTGTTCACACACGGCCGCAAAGCACAGAGCCTTGGCTTGTGGAGGGCCCAGCAGGGTCCAGCGGGGGGGGGATGGGGGTGTCAGGGCTCCAGGGTCCCTGGGGGCCTTCAGCAGGGGGATGTTAGGGCGCCTTTCTGGCCATCGCAGGGGCACCCACACTTGCAAACCCTCTCAAGCTCACCCACGCACACTGAAATGCACACCAACAACTCGCCAGTCACGCCCAGCGAATGAGCAGCAACTTGCCCACGGGCCACACACACCCGTTCTGCCTCCAGGGTCTGTGCACAAACGCCAGTTACACACACAGTCACACGCCCGGCCCCCAATCTCATGCCCACTTCACTCCCAAGGCCCAGGCCACCCACAGGGCTCTCCTTCTCAAAGCCTGGAACATTCTCCAGCCCCATGCGGCCCCTCCTGGGGGCTCCCAAGCACCCACCCCCAAGGCCACCCATACACTGAACAGTCTTTCCCTCAAGCCCAGAGAAAAATTCAGCGCAAACAAGTATTTGTTTTTTTTCCCTTTGCAGATTTTTTTAGTAGACATAGTCTTGTTTTTCTTTCTCATTTTACAGCAAACATTGCAAATATAGAAATATTTTTTCTGTACAACAGAACGACTACAGTGTACAATGTGTGTTGGCCAGCGGGCATCCTTCCCTGCCCTCATGGCCACCCCCGGGCCACCCCGAGACCGCACGGCCACCTGCACCCGCTCTGACAGCCTCTGAGGCAGCAGCGGAGGGACAGCCAGACGGAAGCTCCCGGAAAACCACGGGCTGTGCCAACACGCCAGGCGCGAGGTGGCCAGCCTGGCTGCGGCCCGTGGGACCCGCAGTTTACATCTAGTTAAGAACTTCACTTCTATTATTATTTTTTTTTTAAAAAAGGAAGGAAATAAGGAGAGAACGAGAGAGGAAAAGAACAAAAAGGCAGAGACAAATCAAAAGAAAGAAAAATAAGGAGAAAAGTCCCACCCCCCACCCCCCATCCCCAAGCCACAGTATTCTCAAGTCCCTTGTGTGTGCATGTTGTGTGTGTGTGTGTGTTGTGTGTGTGCAGTATGTGCACTGTGTGCATGTTTGTATGTGCACAGCTGTGTGTGTACACTGTGTGTGGACGCATTGTGTGTGCATGTGTTGTGTGCATGTCTGTGCGCAGACATTGTGTGTTGTGTGTGTGCGTTGTGTGTGTGCATGCACTGTGTGCATGTCTGTGTGTGTACACACTGTTGTGTGTGCACTGTGTGTGCGTGCATTGTGTGTGCATGTGTTGTGTGCATGTCTGTGCACAGACATTGTGTTGTGTGTGTGCGTTGTGTGTGTGTACGCATTGTGTGCATGTTTGTGTGTGCACACTGTGTGGGTGTGCATTGTGTGTGTGCACACATTGTATGCGTGTGTGTGTGCACACCGCCCACGCCAGCCAGGGCGTCTGGTGACAGGAGCCAGCCCGCTGCCCTCTCTTTCCCGGATGCCGCCCGTTACTGCCCCCTCCACGCACCGTCCCCATGGGGGCTGGGGCTCCCCCGGGTGCACGCCTGGTTGGGGGCGAGTCTGGGTCACCCAGAGCCGCTGTGGCCCTCATGTCCATTCTGGCCCAGCAGGTGGGGAGGGCCGCGCGGCAGCGGCTCAGGACTTGTGCTGGGCCGACACGCCCTTCCAATAGTCCAGGATGTCGTGCAGGTCCTCATCCTTGGCGAACTGGACCTTCTTGCGCAGCGCGTGCCCAGCGGCCATGAACTCCTCGTCGTCCTTGGGCCGCCGGCGGCTCAGTCTGAAGCGCCCCCAGATGCTCTGGGGCGCCTTGCAGCCGTACTCAGGGCTGGACGAGTAGCCCAGGTGGCGGTACTGCGGGGACAGCTGCGAGTAGGCCAGGTCGCGCGGCCGCGGCCGGGTCAGCGGCTCCAGGAGGGACGGCTTGCGGCCGCCCAGGCCGGCGAGGGGCGGTGGGGGCGGAGGGGGCGCGGGCGGCTCGGCGGGGTGGGGGCCGGGGTAGGAGTGCCGGTGCTCGCCGAGCTGCCGGGCCTTCTCGGCCTCTGCGCGCAGCACGGCAGCCGCGGGGGTGACGGTGAGGATGGCGGCCGCCGCTGGCGAGGTCTTCTCGATGTACTTGGCCTCGGCCACAGCCGGCTCGGTGCGGAGGGCGCACGGGCTGCGTGTGGGCGCTGGGGCTGCGTCCATGCCGGGGTGCCGCTGCAGACCGTGCACCAGCGAGTCCTGGAAGGTGGGTGACCGGAAGCCGTGCTTGGTGGCCAGCGGCTCAGCCAGCAGCACCAGTGGTGGCTCAGCCGTGGCTCCGGCCTTGGCGCCCGGGAAGGAGGCTGCCTCGGACTTGAGCGCGTCGATGCAGTTGTTGATGATCTGGTTGACCTTGTCCACCTCCCTGGCGATGGTGGAGATCTCGGCCGCTGAGCCCTGGCCGCTGGGGCCCTGCTCGGCTGCCCGCACCTCCATGTAGTTGCCCTTGGCCGCCTTGGGTGTGTCGCCGCTGTCGGCCAGCTGGTACTCCTTGGCCTCGCCGATGGCCGGCAGGTAGGGGATGCGGGTGCCGGCCTCGGGGCTCAGCAGCGGGCCCTGGGGCAGCGGTGCCAGGCCGGGCGCCTCCATCTCCGGCCCATACTTGAGCTCGATGATGGTCTTCTTTAGGCTGTCAGCTGCCGCCGCCACCGCCACCACCTTCTTGTGCTTCTCCTCCCGGCGCCTCCGCTTGCGCAGGCAGTAGTAGACGGCACCGAGAACCAGCACCATGCCGAAGAGGCAGCCCAGGATGGTCATGATGTAGTGGGTGGCCGTGGAGGGGCTGGGCCCGGGGCCCGGCAGGCCGGGCGGCTTGGGCAGGCCGATGGTGAGGCAGGTGTGGTTGTGGTGCAGCCCGGAGCTGCCGGACACCACGCAGTAGGTGTAGTTGGTGAGCGCGAGCAGGTCGGTGAGGCGGATCTCCTCCTGGGGCTTGGTCAGCTTGGAGACGGTGAAGGCCCGGCTGTTGTTGAAATGCTCCAGTGTGTACATGCGGGTGAACGGGCTGGGCAGCTGCACCGTGAGGGTGGCCGAGTTCTGCGTCAGCTGCTTGACCTTGATGAGGGGCCGGGCCTCGGCGGGGGTGGCCGGCGTGGGCAGGGCCACCCGCGGCGTGGTGCCATCCCCGGAGAAGCAGTCCTCGCCGCCGCAGGGTGCGTCGCTGGGCTCGGGCGGCGGCGGCGGGGACGGGGGCGGCGAGCGGCCGGGCCCAGGCCCGGGGTGGGGACCGGCTGTGTCCACGCCATTGGTGCAGACGGACTGCAGCTTGCTGAGGATGCTGCGGTGGCCGTGGCGGCTGGGCCGGCCCTGGCCCAGGAGGAAGTAGCCCGAGTAGAGCGGCGGCGACTCGCACTGCATGCGGTCGTAGGTCTGCGTGGCGTTGGTGAAGGCCGCCAGCCACCGCAGGAAGCCCAGGAGCTCGCAGGAGCAGTAGAAGGGGTTGCTGTACAGCTCGCACACGGAGAGCCTGGCGAGCCCGGCGAAGGTGGCGCTGTGCAGCTGCTGGATGCGGTTCACGGACAGGTCGATGTTGACCAGGCTGGGGCACTCCCAGAAGGCGCTGGCCGTGACCACCTCGATGAGGTTCGCCTGCAGGTATAGGTACTCCAGCTTGCTCAGGCCCCGCAGCATGCCCTCCGTGAGGTTGCGCAGCCGGTTGTAGCCCAGCTGCAGCACCTGCAGGTTGAACTGGCCCGAGAAGGCGCCGTCCTCGATGTAGCCGATCTCGTTCTTGGTGAGGTTGAGGTACGTGAGGTTGCCAAAGCGGCTGAGCGAGGCGTACTGCACGCTGCGGATGCGGTTCTCGTTGAGCCGCAGGTCCACGATGGAGCTGTTGATCTGCTGCGGGATGGCCTCGTAGGGCGGCTGGTTCTGGCTGCAGATGGCGAGCCACACGAAGCCCTTGTCCCCCTCGATGAGCCAGCAGTCCCCGCGGGCCAGCCCGGCTGCCCGCAGAAGCACCGCCACTGCCATCCACACAGAGAGCGCGCCCCACCTGCACCCGGCCATCAGGGCTGCGTCCACGGGACGCCCTGCCCCAGGTGACGGATGGGGCACCGGGTGATGACCCCCAGGGGGACGGTGGGCAGGGGCGAGGGCACCTGCGCTGTCAGAGGTGTCCTGTCCCGGGCTGCATGGTTGCGCGGCAGGGGTCCAGCTCTCCTCCCTCACTGCCCACAGCCGGCGCCCGAGGCCCCCCTGCCCATTGGCCTGCTCCGGAGAGGCGGCTTCTGCAAGACAAAGAGGAGAGACTGGTCACAGGGTTAGACAGGGTCCTCGAATCCCAGCCGAGCGGAGGTGCACAGTGGCCATGGCCAGGCTGGTGAAGCACAGGGCAGGTGGGACCCTCCCATCGTGTGCTCTCATCAAGCCCCGGGCCTCGGTTTCCCCATCTGCAAAGTGGGCAGCACCCCTACCACCCGGCCAGGCTCAGAGCCACTGTGACCACGCGGAATCCAGGACGGTGGGTCGCTGGTGATCTCGTTTCACCCTCGATGGGGCAGCGGGGCCTGGGGATGAGACCCCAGACCCCGGGAGACCAGCCCCCACTGCACATCACACCGGGTGGGTCGTCTCTGCTCCCGGGAGCCCCGCACAGGTGGGTGCCTGCGGGAGGTGCTCTGAACCCCTGGCCAGTGCACCCTCAGCCCACGGTCCCAAGAGAACCTTCCGGAGCTCCTGGGTTCCTCCCCCTGCTCTTCCTGGCCCAGGTGCTGCCCCAGGACTCAGGTGGCCGGGCTCATGGCCTGAGCTCTTCAGCTGTGTGTCCTCCTGGGCACGTCAGGGCCCCTCTGGGCCTCAGTTTCCCCACTTGAGCTGGCTGGTGTCCGAGAGCGGACAGCGGAAAGAAGGGGGTGCATGTCCTCCCTGGCCTCAGCGACATGACCCCCTGCCTGTGGCCCCCACCCCAGGGTTTGACAGCAGCTCTCCTCCCTCTGACCCTGCCAGTGTGCACCCCAAGGGGGCGTCGGGCTCTGGGGGGGCCTCCAGGAGACCGCAGTGCACCCGGGCAGCTGTGGCCGGACCTGAGGGCGCAGGTGGCCTCCCGGCCCCTTGTGTTTCTCCCCCGGAGCAAAGGTACGGGTGTGTCTGCCCGTTGGTGTTTGGGTTTACAGCGGGCCCTGGGCCGCGGCAGCCTGGCAGGCAGCCAGCGTGTGCCTGTCGCGGACACGGACGTCAGCAAGGTCTGCACCGAGCGGTTTAAATCAGGCGAGAGGATGCAACGATGTACCGTGGCTTTTCTTTCCTTCAGAAACATCACGAAGAGCAGCTCTGATCTGGCTCTGGGGGAAGGGCCCATGGCTGGCTTGCAGAGGGGAGGTGAGAGCAGCAGGGCCGGGGCCCAGGGCTGGGGTGAGGCCCTGGTGGCCACGGGCACTCGGCTGGGAACACCTGTGGGGCGCCCAGCAAAGTGCAAGACCTCTCTCGGCCCAAGCAGAGGTGGCTCAGGGGGTAGCCCCCTCCCCAAAGGAAGGCGCCTGCAGGGGAAGCCGAGGTAAATGGGAGCTTGTGTGGTTTGGCTTGTGACATAAAACCTACAGTCACGGGGGAGCTTGCTGATGTCCAGAAAGCTCCGGCTTTGAGCTCATCTCCATTGCTGACATCACCCGGAAGCCCCAGCCCTGGGGGCTCAGCTGCCCCGTCCCCCGCACAGCCTGTGTGTCAGAGCTGCCCTGTCTGTCCACGAGGCTGGACAGCCTGCCAGCTGCTGGGCCTGTGAGGACCGAGAGCCCTGGGCCGGGCAGGCTCAGGGCCTGCTGCAGGTGCCGAGCCTCGGACCCGCTCTGTGTGCCCCCCTTGCTCCTGGGCCGTGGCCGTGGGTGCCGGGGGTGCGCCGCTGGGTGGCAGGAAGTGTGTGTGGGAGCTGCAGGCCCATCCAGGACACCGGCGCCTCAGCCGCCAACTGTAAGCGCCCGTAATCTCTCGCTCAAAATAGCCCAAAGTCCAGTTAAGCAGGATTATGGGACCCAGAGGCCCTCGCCACAGGCAGCCGGCAGGAGGGGACCAAGGGCTGCTGGGCTGACCGGGGGGCACTGTCCATGTGAGCCGGGCTCTGTCTGTGTGTCTCATGTGCACAGAGGCACGGAGACAGCAGGGGTCCAGGCAGCCTGGCCTGGGAGGGGCTGCACGTGTGTTCGGGCTGGGGCTGGGGGCTGGCTGGGCAGGTCTGTGTGGCGTGGCTGCAGCTCAAACACCCCGGAACCTTCTCAGCCTATACTCAACACGCGGGATGGGGCCCTATCGCTGACATCAGTGCTCCTGGTGTGTGTGCACATTGCATGACTGTGTGCACGTACACGTGTGCACCTCTGAGTGTGTGCACGTACACATGTGCGCCTGAGTGTGTGCACATACACGTGTGTACCTGCATGTGTGCGTGCATGAACACGCTTCTTCTCCTCAGGTGGGTGGGTGTGCCGGCGCCTCCCAGGCCAGCAGGTGTGGTCCGGGGCTCTCCTTTCTGTCCCCCATTCCCTGTCTTTCTTGTGGCCTCTGTGGCACACATCCCACCTCCCGTGGGACCCTCTGGGGGTCTGTGCCTTGGGTGGGGGACCTTGTCAGTGGTGCTGGGGGGCACATACTCCCCCTGCCCAGGAAGATGGCAGCAGGGGAGCAGGCACCTCCCCCATTGGGCTGGGGTGGGGGCTGGGTCCTGGCCCTGGTGCCAGGGTGAGTGGGGCCCAGGCCTGAGGGGGGACAGGAAGCACCCGGCCTCCAGGCCAATCTGGCAGGTGAGGGGTCCACTCAGAGGGTGGGCGTGAGCAGCTGGGGAGGAAGACTAGATCCCCCCTCCCAGAAGCACAGCCCCTGCCCCTTCTACTCCACCCCCCAGTTTATGGATGCGAAGCCTGAGACCAAGAGACGGGATGGACTTGTCCACGGTCACGGGGTGGCTGCTCCACATTCTGTCAGCCCCGGTACCTCCACCCCCAGGAAGCCCCTCACGGGCCAGATGTCCCCTCAGAGCCACGGGGCCTGGGTCAGAGCAATCCCCGGGAGGCAGGAGCTCCAGAGGCTGAGGCTGGGCCGCTCCGCCCCAAGGCTGGCAGCCAGAAAGGGTCTGGGCAGGCACCCCCAGATCCACCTGCCCCCCAGCACTCACTCCCCCCAGTCACTCACTCAGCACTTTGGTAATTCACTCACTCGTTCATTCATACACACATGCACTCAATCATTTGCAATTCATTCACTCATTCTGTCATTCACTTGCTCATTCATTCATGCATGTACCCACTCAATCATCTGGAATTCATTCATTCACTCACTCATTCTGTAATTCACTTGCTCATTCATTCATACATGTACTCAATCATCTGGAATTCATTCATTCACTCATTCATTCATATATGCACACATTCAATCATCTCAAATTCATTCATTCTCTCACTCTGTAACTCACTTGCTCATTCACTCATACATGCACTCAATCATCTGGAATTCATTCATTCAATCATTCATTCCTCCACTCATTCACTCACCCAGTCACTAACCCCCACTTACTCCCTCATTTGCTCATGGCCCTGTACACAGTGTGTCACCTCATGCTTGTGCTAATTTGCTCATGAAGCACCTGTCTCTGGAAGGCCTGCAGAGTGTGGTTTCAGGCCGGCCTGCTGCATCAGACCAGGCCCCCCACACCATCCTCACCCAACCTGCCACCTGGGCTCAGGTCTTGTCACAGTGGAGGCTGCCAGGCCCTGGGAAGGAGGCACAGAGCAGTTGGTCACGGCCTGGCAAGCCCTCGGCCCACTAGGAGAGGTTCACTCCCCATAGTCCGACATGAGCACCCCTTCCCCCAAGCCCTATAACCCTGTCCCCTGCACCCCCAGCCTCATGCGCCAGAGAGAACAAGCTTGTAGCCACCACCTGTGTGCCCCTTCGCCCTGCTTCACTCCAGCTGTGCCGCCCCATATCCGAGACCCTCCCTCCCTTGCCACGTTGTTCCTGCCCCCAGATGTCCCGAGGCAGAGCCATTGCTGGCGCTCGCTGCAGGACACCCTCACACCTCCTACAACCTTCCACACAGGGAAAGCCAGGCCCACGGCTGCCCGCTCCCCTTCGTGCAAATGCTCCCAAAAGAGCTGCCCACACATTCCTCTCCCCTCCCCACATCACGCCCCCTTCTCGGCCCCACGCCCTGCAAGCTGCGCTCCTCACGTTCACCAGCGACCCATATTCCCAAATCCAAAGGTCGCGTTCCTATTTTTATCCGCCTTAGCGTCCCAGCAGCACTTGACTCCCCTGGAGAGCTTTCCGCCCTGGGTTTCCGAGCGGCCACGCGCTTCTGTCCTGTGTCCTTCGCCGACGCTGCCTGGTGCCCTTGGCGGTTCCTCCTCCTCACCCTGACCCGAGTGTCCCCGTGGCCGGCTCGTCCTCCTATGGCTGCCCTCTGCTCCTCCAAGGCAGCTCCCCAGGCTGCACCCTCCACCTCACCCACAAACCAGAGAAATGTGCGTCACCCCTCATTCAGCTCTCCTCGCCCCCCAGAGCCTTCCAGCACAGCTCAGGCTCCACCTCCAAACCGTATCCTGAATCCGCACTTCTCTCCACCGGGATGCAGCTCCCTCGTCCCCCAGGACCCCACAGCCTGTCCCCCTCCGCGGCTGGGGGTCCTGTGATGAACGGAAACAGGCTCCTGCCAGCCCCCCGCCTGCGGGGCCCTCCCCTCGCCCCAGTTCAGGTCTCGGCCTGGCACTCGCTCTCTGACAATTTCCTCCTTTATTCCCTAAATTGATTACTGTTCTCCCCCTGCCCCAAGACATGAACCCACAAGGGCAGGATCCTGGGTCTCCTGGCCCTGCCCTGGAGCAGTGCCCGGTGCCCAGCCCAGCTCGAACCACACGGGCCGAGCGAAGCAGAGATCACTCCAACTCCGGCCATGTGGGCAGCGGCCACGATGCCTGAGCTGTGTTCTCAACTGTAAAATGGGAGTGAAGAGCCCTTCTCACCACAGGGCCCCCACACACGTGCCGCCCTTCCTTTCACCCGGGCCAGCGGCCGACCCACCCTCTGCATCAGTGTCACCACAGCCGGCCCTGGGCCACACCCGCCCGAGCCCCTTGGCACGTAAGTTCCGACACATCTGATGGGGCCGTGCACACCCGCTTCACATCCTGATTTTGCAAAATGCCATCTTGAATGTGTGGCATGTCTTCTTCCCATTCACCTCCCCAGGCAGATGGACAAGGCCACCCCCAGGCAGCTCCAAGTGCAGGACGGAGTTGGGCAGGGGATGCTGCGTCACTGTGCACGAGCTGGGCCCGGCAAGGGAGGGGACAGGCCCACAGCAGCCTGCTGGCCTGTCGGCTGCACCTGTTCACCCAGCTCCACACGCGGGTGGGACGGGACGCCCAGCCACCAGTGGGGACAGAGCACTAGGGCCCTACCTCTGGGGCAGTACACTGCTGTCGGGCTGAACTGTGTCCCCAAAAGATTCTTCTGAGTCCTGACCCCAGAACCTCAGCGTGCAGAGGGTGTCTTTGAGGGCAGGATGGGTTAAATTAAGACGCTGGAGTCGGGAGGGCCTGGGCCCCCCACTGGTGTCCTCATAAGGGGGACGCAGGCACACAGAGGATGGCTGAGCTCCGCCGCCCAGGCCAGCCGTGCCCAGGCCAGCACGGGCCGGAGGGGCAGGAAGGGGCCTCCCCGGGAGCCTTCGGAGGGAGCTGGCCCTGCCCGCACCTGGCTTCCGGACTTGGACGCCATCCCCTTGCCCACACTGCCCGGTCCGTGCTGCTCTGTCACGGTGGCCCCGGGTGTTCGCAGAAGGACCAATGTCCCCAAAGTACGGCGTGTGCAGGGCCAGGGGGTGCAGTATGGAGCCACAGACAGGCTGGGGGGTGGCCGGGCCGGCGCAGGGGGCCCGGGAGCTGGGGGTGACGGCAGCACAGCCTACAGGGACATGGGTCTCCCGGTACCAGGCGGCGGAAGGCCCAGTGCGAGGGGTGAGAGGCCTGCAGAGCCGGGGCCAGTGGGTTCCTCATGGGATCCGCCTCCTGGCCTCAGTTTCCCCTGAAACACGTAAGGCTGGGCTGGGGGCCTCGGGGGCTCTTTGGCTTGTGAGCTTCCCCAGGCCTCACTTCTCCCTGGCCGGGGCCTCCTCACCCTCTCCTGCTGACACCCATGCAGGCACGCTCACACAGGCATGCTCACACAAACGCACATGGCAACACACGTGAACACTGATGTGTGCTCACACGCATACACTCATGCTCACAGTCGTGTGCTCACACACAAGGGCACACTCAGTGTGCTTACACGCACAAGTATGTGTGCACTTAAGTGTGCCCAATGTGCTCACAGCCATGGGGTTCACACGGGCACACATGTGTGCTCACATGCACACATGTGCACAAATATGCACACACATGGTCTCACAGCCACGTGCTCACACATAC
>PVKY010003309.1:0-22090 GCA_004027775.1 Bradypus variegatus | reverse complement strand
GAATGCAGACTCCTGGTTTCACCAAATGCACGTTCCCTGTGGCTTTAGCAGACCTTGTCCGGCTGGTGCTACCCTGGAGTTGACGTTCTGGGTCACTTTCTGGTTTCCGCTCAGTGTCTTTCATGGACGTGTCTCCCTGCTCTGACTCACCTAGCCGCCATCATAGGTCCCTCCTTGTTTGTTTTTTAAATAGTAGCTATTCTAGTGGATGTGAAATAGTATCTCATTGTAGTTTTGATTTGCATTTCCCTAATGCCTAATGATGTAGAGTATCTTTTCATGTGGTTTCTGTCTATTTGCATATCCTCTTTGGAGACATGTCTGTTCAAGTCTTTTGTCCATTTTTAAAATCGGGATGTCTGTCTTCTGTTGTTGAGTAGTAGGATTTATTTATATATTCTGGATACAAAACCCTTATCAGATAATGTGGATGTATTATGGCCCCCAAAATGCCATTATCTTTGATGCAATCTTGTGGGGGCAGATTGATTAATCTTTCTAATTAGGGTGTAACCTTTTTGACTGGATATTTCCATGGAGATATGACCCAACCAACTGTGGGTGATGACTTGATTGGACCATTTCCATGGAGGTGTTACCCCACCCATTCAAGGTGGGTCTGAATTAAATCACTGGAGCCATACAAATGAGCTGACAAACACAAGGAACTCAGAGCAGCTAAGAGTGACATTTTGAAGAGCATCTGAAGCTAGGAGAAGACAAAATGCCCAAGAGCAACACTTTGAAGAATGCCATTTTGAAACGCAACCTGGGAGCAAGCAGATGCCAGCCATGTGCCTTCAAACTAACAAAGGTTTTCTGGATGCCAATGGCCATCCTTCAGTCAAGGTACCCTATCATTGATGCCTTACCTTGGACACTTTTATGGCCTTAAGACTGTAACTTTGTAGATAAACTGCTGTTAGAAAACCCAATCCTTTTCTGGTGTTTTGCAAAATGGGCAGCATTAGCAAACTGGAACATGTGGTTTCCAAATATTTTCTCTCATTGGGTAGGTTGTTATTTTACTTTCATGATGAAGTCATTTGATTCACAGAAGTTTAAAAATTTGATTAAGTGCCATTTATCTATTTTTTCTTTTATTGCTTGTGCTTTTGGAATAAAGTGTAAGAAAACATTGCCTAACACAAGGTCCTAAAGATGTTTCACTATGTTTTCTTCTAGGAGTTTTATAGTTTTGGTTCTTATATTTAGGTCTCTGATGCATTTTGAGCTAATGTTTGTATATGGTTTGAGGTAGGGGTCCACTTTCATTCTTTTCAGTATGGATAGCCACTTGCCCCAGCACCACTTGTTAAAGAATCTATTCTTTCCTCATCGAGTGGACTTGGCACCCTTGTCAAAAATCACTTTGCCACAGATGTGATGGTTTATGTCTGAACTTTCAGATCAATTCCTTTGGTTTATATGTCTGTTCTTGTGCCAATACTATGCTCTTTTGACTACTGTAGCTTTATGATAAGTTTTAAAATTAGGAAGTCTGAGTTCTCCAACTTCTCCTCTTTCAAGATGGTTTTGGCTATTCAGGGCCCCTTACCCTTCCATATAAATTTGATGATTGGCTTTTCCACTTCTGCTGAGAAGGCTGTTGACTGGCATTGGTTGAATCTGTAAATAGCTTTGGGTAGAACTGACATCTTAAAGATATTTAGTCTTCTTTTCTGTGGACATGGAATATCCTCCCATTTATTTAGTTTTCCTTTGGTTTCTTTTAGTAACATTTTGCAGTTTTCCATGAATAAGTCATTATCCATGAATAAGCCCTTTATGTCTTTAGTTAAATTTATTTTAACTAAAAGAATCATTTTCTTGACTTCCTCTTCAGAATATTCATTACTAATGTATAGAAACATTACTGATTTTTGCATATTGATCTTGTAACCCATTACTTTGCTGAATTCTTTTATTAGCTCTAGTAGCTTTTTTTTGATTTTTTTTCCAGGATTTTCTAAATATAGGATCATGTCATCCACAAATAGGGCAGTTTTACTTCTTTGTTTCTAATTTGGGCACATTTTATTTCTTTTTCTTGCTTAGTTGCTCTGAATAGAAATTCCAGTACAATGTTGAATAACAGTTGTGACAGTGTGTATTCTTGTCTTCCTCCTGATCTGAGAGGGAAAACTTTCAGCCTTTCATCATAATGTATGATGTTAGCTGTGGGTTTTTCATATATGCCCTTTATCATGTTGAGGACATTTCCTTCTATTCCTAGTTTCTTTCAAGAAAGGGTCTGGGTTTTGTCCAATGGCTTTTCTATGTCAATTGAGATGAACATGTGTTTTTCTTCTTCATTCTATTAATGTGATGTATTACATTAATTGATTTTCTTATGTTGAACCACCCTTGCATACCTGGGATAAATCCCACCTTATAATGGTGTATAATTCTTTTACTGTGCTGTTGCATTCAA
Organism: Bradypus variegatus; assembly: GCA_004027775.1. NCBI lineage: Eukaryota > Metazoa > Chordata > Mammalia > Pilosa > Bradypodidae > Bradypus > Bradypus variegatus. The sequence continues at coordinate 19,656 of PVKY010003309.1, read as the reverse complement.
TTTGCTAACATTTTGTTGAGGATTTTTGCATCTATATTTATAAGGGATATTGACCTGTAGTTTTCTTTCCTTGTGGTATCTTTATTTGGCTTTGGTATTAGGATGATGTGGGCCCCATAGAATGAGTAAGGAAGTGTTCCATCCTCTTCAGTTTTTTGGAAGAGTTTGAGCAGGATTGGTGTTAATTCTTCTTGGAATGTTTGGTAAAATTCACCAGTGAAGCCATTTGGTCCTGGGCTTTTCTTTGTTTGTAGACTTTTTTTTTTATACTACTGACTCAGTCTCTTTACTTGTTATTGGTCTGTCGAGATCTTCTATTTCTTCTTGAGTTAGTGTAGGTAGTCTGTGTATTTCTAGGATTTTGTCTATTTCATCTAGGTTATCTAAATTTTTTTGGCATACAATTTTTCACAGTATCCTCTTATAATCCTTTTTATTTGTGTGGGGCCGGTAGGAATCCCCCCTCCATTCATTTCTGATTTTACTTATTTGTGTCCTCTTTGTTCCTTTTTTTTGCAAATAATGATTTGTTATTTTTGCAAATAATGATTTCCAGTCTTCCAACTTGGGGTTAATTTGAGTTGATCCAGGAATTGTGGGTGCAGCTTCCCAAACTTTAAATTAGGGAAACACACTGAGGTCATCAGGATTCTGCAAGCCCTCCCTGCTTCCTTGCCCCAGACCACCCCGCTTCCCTGAGGACAAAACTAACAATGGGTGAAGTGGGATTATTTCCTTGATAAAACTTGAACAATAAACCCATAATGGCCAGTTGGCAAAATTAGGGTAATTTAGTTTCTGCTTCCGTCTTTGAAGCAGACAGGAAACTGATTACCTTAAAAGTTATAGCTTCCCTGGATGTGACACTCAAATGTGTCTTCACAAAAGAAGAATCGGGAATCTAATAATTCAACAGTCATCATACCTCACAGCTGCATTTGACTGGAATTGTATTCTACTAGATATATTTAAAATCATGTGCCCTCTACTGAGAATTAGGAAAGTTTTATTGCGATGGAATTTGGGATGACAGTATCTGACCTATAATAAAGAAGTACTAACTACTGCATTTTAACTTGGATACTCATTTAATACAAACATATAACAGGTTTATAAAAATTAATATAAAATTGAAGAACAGTCTCCAAAATAAACAACACGTACATTGAGACGCCCTGAACATACATCTATATTTGGATCTTTCCAGCAAAGCTTTAAAACTACCTTAACCTATGATAAAAATACAGCTTACGGGTTACAATCATTTGATGAGGGAAATAAGATTTGTCTTAGACTATTTTAGCAGAACTAACCCTAGTCTAGTAACATAGACTGTTTAAAATTAAAATGAACCTTCTTCTGGGAATGAGATGAGCAGGTATTTCTGTACTCCTGGACATAAAAGTGGATAAAAGCCTGGTCTTGCTTAATTTCCCTGGAGAACAGCTTAAAGCCCATTTATTACAGTTCAACTGTAAAGGATTGGCCATGATTATGCTCAACGTCTAATGGACATCGTCCACGCCTCGCACATGCATGACTGATACTGGGAAGGCAGCGTTTTGTTCAGTAAGGCGACACGTTACATGCCAGAGTATGGGAATGGATACTTTTAACTTGGTGGTAGGGTCATACTGATAGATTTGATTTGACCTCTGACTTGTCACTAGATCTGCCCTGAAACATTTTTCTATGTTTTGGGACTAATGTAACAACAAAGGGAAAAAGCAACATTTTAACAGCTACTAAAATTCCCCGTGGCACTGTGTTCGTGTATGGAAGGGACCGTCCCCAAGGGAAGGTACCGTCAGCCCCCCTGGAGTCCCGCAGCCTCCTCAGGAGCTGTCTGGTTTGTGCAATGGACGGATGCGGCCTCACCTGTCACTGGAGTCTGGGGTCTCAGCAGGCTGACCAGGCCCCTCCAGCAGTAGTCGGTCAGAACACCTCGGCTCTGAACCTTTCCCCAATCAATGGGCCCTGAGGGAGGCAACGGGCAGCCCCTCCCTCCAGGATGTCCTGCGGGAGCCTTTTCCAGGCAGTGCCAAAGCCACCCCCACCCCGGGTCTCCTGGAGGCCACTTGCTAGGGCTGCACCCACAAGTGCTATGTCAGGGATGCTCTGGGCTCCTTGGGGGTGTCTGCAGACACATGTGCTATCTTGGGGGTGCTCTGGTCTCCTTGAGGGGTGTCCACAGACCCACGAATTGGCTTGGGGGTGCTCTAGGCTCCTCTTACCCCCAGGAGAATTCCAAGCTGAGGCTCTGGAGCTGGGCTTTCTCTATCATGGATCTTCTCAAGCAGAGAAATGTATCACTGGCACTCAAGGGAGGGCTAGGGAGCACCCCAAAACAGGGGGAGCACCTCATGTTGGCCCATTAACAAAACCCATGGGGGAAAAGGTACATGTTCAAAATGATTTCTGACACTCATTTGTTAGGGATTTTAATTAGAATTATTGAAAATATTTGAAAACCTAGGTCTTATTTATTTTCAAAGTTAAAGCACTCAAGTGCCTTTTTTTTCAGCCTAAAACATGAACTTTAAAAATGACTCATTAAGATTGAAGTTCTGCCATCGAAGTTCAAGGAGACAGAGGTATTCTTTTTCAAGACAAGACCCCATCCTTTGTGCCCTTCCCTACGTGGCTCCCTGGGCTGGCCCAGGGATGAGAAGTAAGCGTGACTCGTCCCTGCTCTCAAGGAGCTTGGAGTTAGGTGTTTACTCAAAAGTTTGATCAATGTATAATTTCTGAAAAACCCTGAGAATGTTAAAACTTCAAAAGCAGTCACATGAACTCAGAAACACGAGGAGGCCCAGGATTGTCTTCTGGATCATTTTCTCGCATCTTTCCAATTTAGGACGCCAGCTCCTTTGGACAGAGCTGCAGAGGGCCCCACGCCCTTTCCCCCATCCTGCGAGGAGGAAGGGGGTGTGGTGCAGAGAGGGGGCTCCCTGCCAGGCCAAGGGCTGAGGATGCAGGCTGTGTCTCAGGGCTCCGAGACTTTGCTCTGGGAACCCCACCCTGTTCACTGCTCCCTTCTCCTGCCTGTTACAACAAAACCATTGTACCCCTTACCTGTCAGCTGTCAGGTCTTGATTCTTTTTCCCCTTCTTCCCTTTTTTGCCTTTCTTCTCTGCATTTTTCTGAAAGAAATGGAAATACTCAATAGTTTAGTCAAAACAAGTAATCAAATTAGCTCCAAAAATTAGCTAAGCAAAGTGGTTCCTGGGGGAGGTGGAAAGTCAACTGTAGTACTGACCATGGACTGGCCACGTTTTTATGACCAGAGATTGGCCCTAAAATCCCCAACCTGCTTCTGTGGCCATGACCTCCTGTGGATAAAGGGAAGGCTGCCTCTGCACAGACAGGCCCTGAGCGCGCTGGCTCTCCTCCTCCCGGCTCGGGCCCAGTGTGCAACCAAGGACGAGAGAGCTGTGGGCACGGCCGGCTCCGTGAGCTCCACTCCCCATTTTGGAGCCCGCAGGCCACGCCTTGTCCACCTCTGCTTCGTGGGGGGCTTTGCCTTCACATCCTGGGACAGCCTGGAGGATTCTCCTAAAACAGTTCCCATCACTCTCACAATTGCCCACAGGATGAAGGTAGGACTCCCCAGCATGCTATAGGCAGTTATTCCGGCCAGGCCTCTCCCTCCCTCCCCAGCCTCATCTTCTGTATCAGGTGACCTCAGGCTTCAGGGGCCCCATGACCCTGGTCACACACAACTGGCAGCAGTCAGGCCTTTAATGCTTATCTCTTTTACCCCTCCAAGTCCATTTCCTCTTTCATTTATTTATTTTTATTTTTACTGAGGTAAAATTTAATGTATGGTAAAGTGTAGACAGGTACAGGCTGATTAATTTTTTACATAAAACTACAGAACTACCACTCAGTTCAAAATAGAGAACATTTTCATCACGTCTGAAGTAACTCCCATGCTGCTTTCCATTCTGTAGGCAACTGCTAAACTGCCTTCACTGTAGACCAGCACTGCCCACTCCAGAACTCTGCACAATTTATAGTCGTGTGTCTTTCGATTAATGCTCCGATGGCAGAATCCACTCATGTGGTCGCATGTAGTTGCACGCCATTCTTTTTTAAAAAGTAAACTTTTTATTTTGAGATAACTGTAGATTCACACACAATTGTAAGAAATAATGCAAAGGGATCCCCTGGACGCTTTGCCCAGTTTCTCCAAATGGTAACTCCTTGCGGAACAACCTCACAAGATTACCACCAGGACATGGACGTTGATGCAGTCAAGATACAGAACGTTCCATCACAGCGAGGGGCCCTCTGTCACTCTTATAGCCACGCCCACGTCCTTCCCTCACCACCACCTTACTGACCCCTGAAAACCACCGATCTCTTCTCTAGTCCTTCAACTTTGTCATTCCAAGAATGTTATAAACAAGATTGGCTTTTTTGCACTTAGCCTAATTCTCAGGCAATTCATCCAAGTTGTCATATCTACTATTAATAGCCCCCCCCCCTCAGGTTTCTGGCTTTTACAAGTAAGCTGCTATAAACATGCATACGAGTTTTTTGTGGGAACGTACGTTTTCATTTCTCTAGGATGAGTACCTGTGAGTACAGCTGCTGGGTTGTATGGTAGTCACATGTTCGATTTTTTTAAGAAACTGCCCAACTTTCTTTTCCAGCCCATTTACCCTCCTACCAGTAATGTAGGAGATCCAGTTTCTGTGCTTCCTTGCTGACATTTGGTGTTGTTATTTTTAATTTTAGCCATTCTAATGGGTGTTTCATGATACCTTGGGGTTTTAACTGTTTTTTTCCTAATGGCTAATGATATCGAACATCTTTTCGTGTGCCTATTAGCCATCAATCTGCCATCTTGGGTGAAATGTCTCTTCATGTCTTTTGTGTATTTTCTAATTGGACTCTTTGTGTTTTTACTGTTGAGCTTTGAGAATTATTTATATTCTCTAGATACCAGTCCTTTGTCAGATATGTGGGTACAAATATTTCCCCCAGTCTGTAGCTTGTCTTTTCATCCTCTCACTGGGGTCTTTTTCAGAACCAAAGTTTTAGTTTTGAGGAAGTCCAATTTATCAATTTTTCCTTTTACAGGTTGTGCCTTTTGTGTCCATGTTAAGCACTCTTTGTCTAGCCTTAGATCCTGAAGGCTTTCTTCTATTTTTTCTAAAAGTTTTATAGTTCTACATTTTACATTTAATTCTGTGATCCATTTTGAGTTAAGTTTTGTATAATGTTTGAGACTTAGGTCAAAGTTTTGTTTTTCCCCCTATGGATGTCCAGTTACTCCAGCACCATTTATTAAAAAGTTTACATTTTCCTTCCACCGAATTGCTTTTGCACCTATATCCATTACCAGTTGAGCATTTGTGTGGCTATATTTCTGGGTTCTCTGTTCTGTTCCACTGATATACAAGTTTATCCTCTGCCAATACCCCACAGTCTCAATTATTTGTAGTTATAGAATAATCTAGAAAACAGGTAAACTGATTGCTCTCACTTTATTAATTTTTCTAAAGTGTTTAGCTATTTAGTTCCTTTGCCTTTTCCGTATAAATTTCAAAATAACTTGTCTATAAGATGTCAATGTGATTTTGATAAGAATTGCATTAAACCTGTACAATATATCAATTTGGAGAGAATTGGCATCTTTACTATATTGAGTTTCCCAGTCTGTGAATGTGCTTACAGCTCTTTATCTACTTAGATCTTTTTAGATTTTTTTCATTAGCATTGTGTGGTTTTAAGCATAAAAGTCCTGTACGTGTTTTGTTAGATTTATACAGAAATATTTCAATTTTTGTGTGATTTTAAATGGTATTGTATTTTTAATTTTGGTGTCCATGTATCCATTGTTAATATATAAAAATATAATTGATTTTTATATGTTTACCTTTTATCATGGAATCTTTCTGAACTCATTAGTTCTAGGAGGTTTTGTTTGTTTGTTTGTTTTTGGTAGATTCCTTTGGATTTTCTACATAGACAACCCTGTCATCTGCAAATAGGGAGTTTTATTTCTTCCTTACTGATCTCCATGCCTTTTATTTCCTTTGCTTCTCCTACTGTACCAGAACTTCAGCACTATTTCAATAAGCGTGGTGTGAGTGGACATTCTTGCCTTGTTCCTGATTTCAGGGAGAAAGCATTCAATCTATCACAATTAAGTAAAATATAAGCTGTAGGTTTTTTGTAGATAGCCTTCATCATGGGACTATAATGTTTCTTTCCATTTTGATTTTTCTGAGCTTTACCACAAATGAGTGTCGAGTTTTGTCAAACTTTGTTTTTTGCAATCGACATGATCATGTGATTTTTTTTCTTCTTCAGCCTGTGAAAATAGTTGATTACATTGTTTGATTTCCAAATACTGAACCATCTGCATCCCTAGAATAAGACCCACTTGGTTGTGGCGTATGATTTTTTTAATATATCGCTGAATTCTACTTGCTGATATTTTATTGAGGAATTTTGTGTCTAAATTCATGAAGGATATTGGTCTGTAGTTCTTGTTTTCTGCACTATCTTTGCTTTTGGTATCAGGACAATACTAGCTTCATGAAATGAATTGGGAAATATTTCTTCTTCTACTTTCTAGAAGAGATTATATAGACGTGGTGTTAATTCTTGTTTAAACATTTGTTAGAATTCTCCAGTGAAACCATCTGGGCATGCAGATTTTTTTTGAAGAGTTGTTTTAATTAAAGCTCAATCTCCTTAATGGTTTCTCCACTGTAGTGTTACTTTCCCCCTTCTTCTACACTCTACTCTTTGGAAACAAGTCACTAATACACTCAAAGTTTCAGGGGATCAGCTCCACCTCCTTGTGTGTGTGGGGAGTAGCTACACAAATTATTTGGTGTTCTTCTGCATAGGAGATTTGTCTTTTTTCCATTTATTTGTTTATTTAATAATTCACTTATTTCAATATAGACTCATGGATATTTATTTTATATACTTGGGGTTATAATCAATACTATGTCATTTGTTTTGCAGCTCCAGTTGTGCAAGTTTTGGCACTGGAAGCTCTCTCAGGTCTCCTGTGTGCCTTTCACATGTCCCATTGCTTTGTTTTCTGAGCCCTTCCTGACTTCCTGGCACTACAAGATGTTCTCGGCTCATCTGGTATATTCTGTCCCTAACCCCGGAATCAGCCCTTTCTCCAGGCAGATCTGGTTCCTTTGACTGCAGTATTTGAAACTCAGGTCTGGGGGTAGGGTGTGCATATTGCCACTGGTGTGTCTTTTCTCCAAGGCCCTCAGAGAAGACAGATGCCCAGAGTAGAGAAAGACAAATGGCTTTTATGTATTGACCCTGTATTAACAATTGTGCCAAATTAAATTACTACTTTAAGAGTTTATAATTTAGATTATTATGGATTATCCAAATACCACAATCATTTCATTTATGAATAAAGTTGGTTGTACTTTTCCCCTTTCAATTGTTGTATTTTTGTTTGTTTTCTTATTCATGACTACTTAGCATTCCAGTAAAATGTGAATACCCATGGTGAGAGGGGATATCCTTTTTATCTAAAATCAGGGTGAAAGTTCAAAAATTCATGATTGCATATGATGTTAACCATAGGATTTTTGGAGAAAACTCTTTGTCAGAACGAGGAAATTACTTCTTATTCTTAATTTGCTGAGAAGTTTTATTTTTACTTCCTGATAGGTGTTGGGTTTTATTAAATGATTATTCTGCATCTATTGAGAAAACCAAATGGCTTTTCTCTTTTATTTTGTTAATGTGGTGAATTATATTGATTGATTTTCAAATGTTAAACCTACTTTGCTTCCTGGAGTAAATTCCACTTGTTTTTATTTATCACTAGATTTTGTTCATTAATAATTTGCTAATAACATGCTATTCATTAATTTGAATTAATCAAGAATTTTTCTATTTTCAAGTGAGACACTGGCCTATAATTTTCTTTTTAAAAAACGTCCTTGCCAGGTTTTCTTATCAATGTTATACTGTTCATAAAGTAAGCTGAGAAGATTTCTGTCTTTCTCTATTCTCTGAAAGAGTTTTTAGAATGATTTCTTCCATAAGTGTTTGAAAGAATTCACAGATGATGTCACCTGGGTAATTATTCCTTATGGAGAAGTTTTAAATTGTGGATTAAATTTCCTTAATGAATAAAGATCTATCTAGATTTTTTGAATGTCTTCTATGTCAGTTTTGGCAAGGACTTGATCATTGTATCTAAACTTCAAATGTATTGATGTAAAATTGCTCATAGTATCCTCTTTAAAGTCTATAGAAGGCCTAGTAGAGTTATCTCTTCCATTTCTAATATTGGCTATTTTTGTGAGCTCTCTATATTTCTTGGTCATTGAACCACTGTTTGTTGGTTTTATTAATGCTTTCAAAGAACTGACTTTGGCTTTGTTGATTTTCTCTCTGCATGTAAGTTTTCTATTCCAATGACATCTACTCTGTTTTTAAAAATTATCCCTATTTCCTTCCTTCCACTTTAATTTGCTGCTCTTTTCCTAGATTCTTGACTTGGAAGCTTAGATCATTTATTTTTTAACCTTTATTCTATTCTAACATATGCAGTTAGAGCTATCAATTCTCTTCTAATCATGACTTTTTCTTTGATAGAAGTTAATTCAACGTTTGTTGCTCAATTTCCAATCATTTTGAGTTTTTGGCTATCTTTCTGTCAGGGAATCTTAATTTAATTAATTCAACAACAGTCAGAGAAAAGACAGAGCATGATATCAATCATTTGAAATTCGTTGAGATATCCTTCATGGTCTAGAATATGGTCTACTTTGGTAAATGTTACCATGAGCACTTGAAAATAAGGCATATTCTATAGTGTTTTGATGTGGTCTTCTTTATGTTTTAATTAGGTCAAATTAGTTGATAATTATTCAAAACTTTTAGATTTGTGCTGATTTTGTTTGCTTATTCTAGCAATCACTGAGAGAGGTCTTAAAATTGCCAATAGTGATTTTGAATTTGCCTATCAATACTGTTTATTGTCTACTTTTGCTTTATATATCTTGAAGCTACATTATTAGATGCATAAAAATTAAGGATTGTTTTATCTTCTTGTTTAATAGACATTTCAATTTTTTGAAATATCCTTCTTTAGCTCCCAAAATACTTTTTTTTTGCTACAAAGCCTGATTTGCCTGATATTAATATAGCTACACCAGCTATCTTTGGTTAGTATTTTTATGGTAAAAAATTTACCATCATTTTAGGTTTAACTAATCTAGGCTTTATGTCTAAAGTGTGCTTCTTATAAGCAGCATATAGTTGGGTTTTATTTTTTTTATCTGATCTGACCATCACTGCCTTTTAATTAGAATGTTTAGTGCATTTACATTTCATGTAATTACTGATTCAGTTGGGTTTAACTTTATCACCATCATATTTGCTTTCTATTTGTCTAATATGTTCTTTCTCTATTATTTTTCCTTTTCCGTTTACTTTCAAATTAATCATTTTTTATTTTTCCATTTTTATCTCCACTATTACTTTTTTGTTATACATTTTCAGTTTCATATTTAAAAATAATATGAAATATATCCTTAAGTTATGATTTACCTTAAATTAGTAGTTTATGATGCCCTGAGGATGAAAGAACCTTAAGAGTCCATTTAACTTTTGCCCACCTATTAGTTTTGGTATTGGGGATGGGAAAGTAAAAGAGTTCTTGCATAGAGAACATCATGGGCAAAGGCCCAGGGGTGGGAGGGACAAAGAGGAAGCGCAGGGTGGCTGGAGTGTTCCAGGGAGGTAGGGGTGGGTGACGTGCCTGGGAGGAGGGCAGTGGGCAGGTCAGGTGTGGCCTTGTAGGATAGATTATCATCTCTATCCTTGGGGAACTGGGATGCCATTGAAGGGCCTGGGGAAAAGAGGATGACAAGGTTGGATTTCTATATTCCATGGACCACTCTGGCTGCTCTATAATCTGTGATCAAAGCACCTTCTCTGGGTGATGCTAGAGGAATACTGACACATTCTGTTCCTCTAACTCTTTTTTTTCTCCTTCTTTTCTCTGTTTGAGGTTGATTCCTCTTCTGCTAATGGTCTTCCTCCAGATTGGGTTTAGCATAATTAAGTTTCATCTTATCAAATTAAATCACATTCCCTTCACACATCCCAAGATTATTATTACTCAGGACACTTGGAGTTCTGAGTGCTCCAAACTCAGTAATTGCAAAATTATGAACAATCTCTTGGAGATACACTGAACTCATCTATTTTGTGTTCAACTGGCTTAACTCCAAGAGGGACATACACAACAACCCCACCCTGTGACACAGCAGGAGCCATGTCAGGGCCAGAGCAGCCACCAGGCTGCCAGAAATGAGAAGGCAGGCTAACGAGGAGGGTGGGAGAGCCAAGCCTGGTCTTGGGCCAGGCTGACAGGAAGTTTGTTGCTGAAAAGGAGAAAGCCAGTGTTCAAGCCGAGGCATCCAGCCACCTCCTGCCTTCATTTCCTGTGTCATCCAGCTTGGTTTCCGTGACAGGTCACTGAAGTTTCTCTCTCTCTTTCTTTCTTTGCAGAAATGGATATTGAACTTGGAAGATGTTGATGGATGGAATGGAATGGATGGACCAGCAGGTGCCCCATAAGGGAGAAGGTAACCTCTGGGTCACCTTCATCTGGCAAAAGTGATGCGGCCTCAGAACAGAGCTAGGAGGGTGTTCTAGTTTGCTAATGCTGCCAGAATGCAAAACACCAGAGATGGATTGGCTTTTATAAAGGGGGTTTAGTTGGTTACACAGTTACAGTCTTAAGGCCATAAAGTGTCCAAGGTAACACATCAGCAATTGGGTACCTTCACTGGAGGATGGCCAATGGTGTCCGGAAAACCTCTGTTAGCTGGGAAGGCACATGGCTGGTGTTGGCTCCAAAGTTCTGGTTTCAAAATAGCTTTCTCACAGGACGTTCCTCTCTAGGCTCCAGTGCCTCAAAAATGTCACTGTCAGTTGCTCTTGGGGTGTTTGTCTTCTCTTAGTTTCTCTGGAGCAAAAGTCTACTTTCAAAGGCCATCTCCAAAATGTCTCTGTAAGCTAAAGCTCCTCTCTCAGCTCCTGTGCATTCTTCAAAGTGCCCTCTTGGCTGTAGCAAGCTTGCTCCTTCTGTCTGAGATTTATAGGTTCCAGTGAACCAATCAAGGCCCATGCTGAATGGGCAGGGCCACGCCTCCATGGAAATTATCTAATCAGAGTTACCACCTACAGTTGGGTGGGTTGCATCTCCATGGAAACACTCAATCAAAGAATTACAATCTAATTAACATTAATACATCTGCCCACACAAGACTGCATCAAAGATAATGGTGTTTTGGGGGACATAATATACTCAAACTGGCACAGGGGGGATTAACTTCCCTTCATTATGAAATGGATCAGCACAGAGTCATCCTAGAGAGGCCCTACGGCTCCTGGCCTGGCAAAACAGATATGAATGCAGCTCAATGTCTGAGCACCTCTAGAGAGACAATCTACCAATCACAGGAAGGGCCAGCCAGCCGTGCAAGCTAGAGGCAGCACTCAGAGCGGCAAAGGTCAGCGAGCTCACGCCAGCATGGCCCAGAGAGAGGACATCTTGGCAGTCACTGGAGCATCTGGTGCAAGCGGCAGGGCTGTCTCTGGGATGGGAGTGGAAGCGACAGTCCCAATAAGTGAACATCGGATATTCTGATCCGACTGGCCACTCTATAGCCACTGTGAGTGGATCAGATGGAAATTTTTTTTTTCCTTTTATTGGAGAAGCTGTGGGTTTACAGAAAAACCAGGCATAAAGGACAGGATTCCCATATACCACCCTATTAATAAAACCTTCCATCAATATGGTACATTTGTTACAACTGATGGAACACATTTTCCCAATTGTACTGTTAACAATAGTCTATCATTTACCTTAGGGTTCACTGTTTGTGCTGTAAAGTGCCATGGAATAAAAAAAAAATTATTCCAGTAACATATATACAGCCTAAAATTTAAAAAAATTTTTTTTAATTAAAAAAAATTTTTAAAAGTCTTTGGATGCACAAAAGCTTTAAATTTTGATGAGGTCTTATTTATCTATTTTTGTTTCTTTCATTGCTTGTGCTTTGGGTATAAAGTCTGAGAAACCATTGCTTAAAACAGGGTCCTGAAGATGCTTCCCTACATTTTCTTCTAGGAGTTTTATTGCTCTGGCTCTCATATGTAGGCTTTTGATTCATTTTGAGTTGAGTTTTATACAGGGCTTGGGTCATAGGATTCAGGGCCTGAGTGAGCGTAGGGGGATAATTCTCAGCAGCCTGAGGCTTAGCTGGTGGACCCAGGAAACTGACCACAGGAAGGCACGTTTGCCTGCTGGCTGCCGGGGCAGCTCTCCTAGACGTGGCTGCTGGCTGCTCGGGCATGGCTCATTTTCCTTGTGGGAACACACCCCACACCTCAGCCCTGTCCCTGCTCACGTTCTACTCACCTTTTTACCTTCTTTCATCTTTCTGGGTTTGTTTGGAAGTTCCTTCTCTCTGTTCACAGCTATTTTTAAGTTTTTTAGCTCCTGTCTCATCAATTCATCAACCTAGGTGAATACAAAACACATAGCTTTCAAGTGACTTCAAACACTTTGTGTTTTCTTTGAGAAGTTTCAAGACAGTACCAACTTTGGGGTGGTTCATGAATAGAAAATTCTAAGAAGGCGCAATCATGAGAGTTTGTGGCCTGGGAATGCTGTGACACCCATGGAATATACCTGCACTCTTATCTCCGATTCTAGCTCCTTCCGTTTTTCCTCTCTGATGAGTTCTGGATCATACTCCTGGGGGAAGTTCCAAGATTCATCTTTGTTCTTCCACAGGTCTATGAAAAAAAAAGTTTCAACATATAGGTTAATAAAAGCAGCTGCCACACTATAAAACACAAGTCTAACTTTTACCCTATGGTAGAGAAGAAAAGTTTGAAAAGAAGCTCCAGAGTGCTGGGAATGATGTGTCCTTTTTCGATTTCCCAAATGTTGACTAATGAGTTTATGTAATAAGTAAAAAATGAAGGAGAAAGCTGCTAATGTGAAAATATCAAATAAAAAGGCAGAATACAAAGTAATAGCCTCTTCTATGATTATAGCTATGGAAAAATATATTGTTAGTGGAATCGTACAATTATAGGTGACTATTTTCTCTCTTTTCTAATTTTTTTTGTAATATGTTTTATGTTACTTTTATGATTTAAATGATTCACTGAATTGTGACAGATTTTGTTGCCAGTTTAACTCACCAGTAATTTTCCCTGCTTCCCTATTAAAAGACAGACAAGACTAAATGCAGAGACATCCATTTTTTCCCCCCAATTCCATGGCTATATCTTTGTATTACTTTTTTGATGCTTTTGAAATGATACATATTTTTAATTTCCCTTCTGTCTTCTCCTGGCAGTTAGGAGGATGGGTAGAGAAACTCAACCTAGAGGAAGTAAGGATAATTTTGCATCTGAAGAAATACTTTCTCAGCAGGGGAGTTCCGATTTTACTCTGAGGTCCAGAGGGACTCGAAGACTGGCAGGGGGCTGGTGAGGGATCAAAAGCGGCTCCAGGGAGGCAGGGCTGGGCAGCCTGGGAAAGGCGCTCTCTTCCTGGGCTGCAGAGCGTGATGGAAATTTGCAGAAACTCCTCAGGCCTGCAACCACCAGCCACTTGGGCCACTTACTGAGGACTCACCCTTCGGGCCAAGGTGCCCTAAAGATGAGAAGGAAACTCAAGGTCACAGGGGGCACAGGCAGGGGCCCCCAACCTCTGTCTGACAGTGGCTCTGACCTGGGGAAAAGGAGGCTCGGCAGGTGGGCAGCTGAAGGAACGGACGAGGCCCCCCACCCACGGGCTTCCCTGCGGGGCCACGGGGAGCCTGGGGCTGGTCAGGAAGGCACTTGCTGAGAATGGAGGGGCTGGCGCTTAAACTCTGTGTGGAGAGGGAAGACACAGTCACAGAAATCTGGCTGCAGCAGAGTGCGAGAGGGAGAGAAAGTGCCAGAGAATCACATAGACAAACCAGGGAGAAAGGAGAGGTCAGCCCTCTAAATAAACCATGAATTAGCAGCATGGGTGAGAAAAGAAAGAAGGGAAGAGACACAGAATGATCCAGGAAAAACGACAGATTCCTGGAGGGACAGAGGAAAGCAGTGGTGAGTTGGGGAAGCGCGGTCGGGATGGCCAGTGGGCGAGATAGCCTGTGCTTGTGTGACATCCGCCGAGGCAGCACAGCCCGGTGTAAACGGCGCACCCACGTGTCAGCTGGTGACCCTACAAGTGATCCGGCCTGGTGGGGCCAGTTTCCTTTCCTTCATGGAGCTAGTGAAAGGATAGTTGCCCCAAATAGTTGTCGTTGCTTCTTATTGACAAGCTCTATTCTAGAAACGACTGTGCCCAAATTGCAGAAACGTGTTGGCAAAGCAGAAGTGGTGGGCACCTTAGGGCCGGGGGTGGGCTGTCGGAAGTTCTTGGGGTCAGGAGCGCATGGAACAGGACGGCTCCGGTCTGCACAATGTGAAACTCAGGGACCTGCTGGGTGCCAGATCCACTGGCCAGTGTGTTTTGGATGCATCAGAGAATCTTTCCTGGAGGAGGCAGCAAGGTGGTGGAAGGAGACAGAAAGAAAGCAGGATGTTGGCCTCTCTCCAACCTGCTTTGACCTCCCAGTTGTCATGCAGGAGGGGGACAGGAGAGCGTGGAAGGTGGTGGATGACAACTAGCAGATGCGCGTGGTGGAAAGTGAATGAGGTATTGTGGAGGAGCTTTGGGAAAGGGGAGATGCTTTGTAAACTGTAAAGTGCTCTTGGGGTTATAATCACTTGACTCTGTAACATTTTCACTCAAGGCCCCGAATTCAGCCTTCAGGGACCATGCTGGCGCTGACAGGAGCCAGTCTGGGCTGGTGACCTTATGGGCAGTGAGGGGCCTCGAGGGGCTGGTCTGGGAGTGTGTGTGGTTGGCTGAGTGACTCGAGGTTTGCTAGTTATAGCAGGAATGATGTTTATTGTGATGCCAACCCATCTGAGGAGTCTGATGTCGCTTGCATTGTGTACACTGACTTCTTTTGACTTTACCACGTTTTAGAATTGGAGGTGGAATTATATCTACATTGAATATGGCTATAAAACGTGGGTCAGGTCCACAACCCAAGGCTGAAGAGCCCCAGGCAGATCCCAGGGGCGAGAGGCTGAGGTGGAGAGTTCTGGAGGTGGACCTGGTCAGTGCAAGCTGTTCACCACAAACAAGTCAGAGCCTGTCGTACTTTTTTGACAGACTTAAGGGACCTTGGCTCAGCAGGTGCCTGGATTCCAGCAGGCCCCAGCCAGGGCTCTCGGGTCACTGCTTCCCACCAGCAAACCTGCCCTGTAGTGGTCTCTGGCAGGAAGCTCTCTAGAATAAACCCAAGCATGCCCCTCAAAGTCATGGGTCAGATATTTGAAAACAATGATGTTGAAAGGCCCCAAATTTCCTCTAGTGTTGCCAACATGGGCTTTAAGAAACAGAGACAAATGAGACACAAAGGTGGTCAGTTTTACATGGGAAGGGGTCATCCACACGTCCTTTCCCAGACATTGCAGTGACGTGAGAGGTAGCCCAGGCTCGTGGGTACAGATCTGGGGCATGAAAGACATGCACCGCATATCTTGTCTCTATCACCCCACTGATTTAAACATTATTTTGCCATATTTGAAAATGTATTCTTTGCCCCACACCCCATAGAAGGTGGATTTGTGGGTTAGCATGGCTAGTTTACGGTTTTCTCATGGGAAGGTGACTCCTCTTTTTCAGTACATTTTTTTGAAATGTACATGAGCTTAAACTCTAGACAACTTTAAAAGGTAGGAATACTAAATGCTTCTTTACAATTTTGCGTCCATAATTGCAAGCTTCCCCTCCTTGAAAACATTATAAAAGGTTTAAATGCATTACAAGTTGCTATTTACCAGTAAAAACTCTTTTCTAACAGATTTCCCCCCTTGTTTGATAACTGAAGTTTGTACAAAAAGCAAAACTTACTGTCTCATCAAGGTAATTTAAGGCAAAATACCTTTGTTATTTAAAGGCAGCTGCATTTTGTGTTTTTGCTGCAAAGATTTACTAAAATAGGGAACAATGCACTGAATAATAAAGGAATGCAGAATATTTAACAGAAAGGGAACCACGGTATAATTATTTATGTAAAAGTAATTACCAATTGTCACTTCAATCCTCCTTCTAGAGTTATAACTGCATTTTATAAATAAAGCAATGTATGGCAGCATTTGCCAAGTTCACCTCTACTTAAGTTTTCCACCCAAACTTTGCTTTTCTCATGACGCTTTTGTACAGGGCACTTTTCAATCCCTTCAGGAATTTCATGGCCACTTACAAATGCAGGAAGCTATTCATGGCCCTCAAAGGGCAACAACGGCCCCACTCTCTCCTGGAGTGGAGAAGGAGCTTTTATCCTGAGAATGTGAAAAGCTGGGGCACTCTCACACATGGGGGGTGGGGGTGGGGGAAGTGGTGTAGGAAGGGGAGGGGAGACGGGTGGATTAATCTTAGTGATTAAAATGCTAATGTTTTACTTGAAAAGAAAACCCTTTGATTTTTTACAAAAAGCATTCTAAGGCAAATTCATTTAATTTCTTTAAATTATCAAAGGCCTGCCAGAGAACACATCAAATGCCAAGACATCAAACTAGGAAAATGAAGTCTACTTCTCTCGAGAGATGACTGCTTGGTGAAGATGTCACACAACAGGCGAGGACAGTTTTAAAAGCTTTCCTGGATGGGTCAAGCAGGTTGCAAGATTTGGCTTCCCACAGGAACACTGGATCTTCCAAAAATTAATTTTTGCTTTTTTCAAAATAGCCCATGCAAATAATGCTAAACAAAGTCAAAGAGTATTAAAAGCATGAAAATAAAAAAGAAACTGTCCTACCCTCTCCACTTTTCAGTTACATTGTCCAGTGGTATTCTTTCCTACAGTCATCTGTTCATTAAAAAAATCATTGACTAAATCTAGTTATTAAATTATGACTTTATCAGGCCCATCTATGGGCCAGGCACCCTTTTCAGAGGGGCAGGTGGCGGAAGGCCCTGCCCTTGTGGACCTGCCATTCTCCCGGGGGTGGGGGGTGGGGGGCAGTCTGTGAACACATACATGCGTCTGTCACACGGTGCAAGTGCTGGGGAGGAAGGTAAAGCAGGGGAAGGGGTGGTGGGCCCAGGGGGTGGTGGGGAGATGGTTACTCCACATAAGTGGATGGGGAAGGCCTCGACCATGCCAAGGTCTGAAGGGAGAAGCATTACAGGCAAGGGGAACAGAAAGTACAAAGGCCCCAGGTGGGAGTGTACTTAGGTTGAAGGAAGACACGGAGGCCCTGTGGCTGGAGGAGAGGTGAGAAATGACCTGGCTTCATTTTAGCTCTTTTCCTTGCTGCTCACATTCATCTCCTAATGGCCCCATTATAAGCTTGCATGATTATTTCTTGATTTATTAAGGTTCAATATTAGCCACTGACTTCCTACTATGGTAGATGAAGATTTTGCTCTCTTACTCCTTTCTTTTCACCTCTGCCATTTTTTCCTGCATAGTTATATCAGAGGAGAAACTGATCCTGAGGGAATAGGGAAACCATCAATGGATGCGGATGTGTAGAACCCCATTCAGATGTGCATGATGTCATCTAATGATCCCCTGCATGCCCCTTCTCAGGACAGCCTGGAGGACTGGCTCCCTCACAAAGAGGGGGTACCAACAACAAAGACCAAGATGGGAGACTCAGGCAAGGCAAAGGAGTGCCAGGGACGATGGTCGAGAGGGAGTGCTCCAAGGTCTGGTATCTTTAAAGGCATGGGAAATTATCTTGAAGGTGGTTGATAGAGTAGTAGAAAGAGCAAATGAGGGTTGTTGTCTAGACCAAAAGGCAGTGATGTGCAAAGTAGTCTCCTAACAAATGCCAGCTGCTGTTGACCCACTGCTGAGTGCCAGCAGTGCCCACATAGCCAGGACCATCCCAGCAATGAGCTGCAATCCAAATTTACATAAATCACCCAACTTATGCCACTGTTCCACCCTCCACTACAATACCAATACATGTTTGTGGAGTGTCCCATTTTGTATCTTCAGACTGCTAATGCCTGGCAGGTAGAAGGCACTCAGTGTTTGTTGAATGACTATGTACATGAATGACTATTTTGCATGGTGATTGCTCTGCTACATTGTTCTTTAAATACTCAAACTCTGAAAGTTGGATGACGACAGACCTTCTATCGGTGCCTGCCCATGTTTACCTCGCCCAATTGTTATGAAGATTCAAGGAGATGGGCATGGAAAACACAAAGCTGTGCATTTCCTGGGTGTCTGTGCTGGTTCAGAACTGTTATGTTCCCCAGAAAAAGCCATGTCCTTTTAATCCATTCTTGCAGGTGCAGTTCTATTGTGGGTGGGATCTTTAGGTTAGGTTGTTTCAATTGGGATGTGACCCACCCAATTCAAGATGGGTCTTAATCTTTTACTGGAGCCCTTATGAGAGGATAAAAGGCAGAAACACAGAGAGAGAGAGAGAGCAGAGAGCGAAATGCCCAGAGAAGCAATAAGGACCTAGAGGAACTGAGTGAGAGCCATTGAAACCAGAACCCAGGAGAGAAGGACCAGTAGATGCCACCATGTGCCTTCCCATGTGACAGAGGAATCCTGGATGCCAGCAGACTTTCTTCAAAGAAGGTATCCTCTCATTGATGCCTTAATTTGGACATTTGCACAGCCTTAGAATCGTAACTTGTAACTTAATAAATCCCCATTGTTAAAAGCCAACCGATTTATGGCATTTTGTATTCCCGCAGCTTTATCAAACTGAAACAGTGTCTAATAAATGTTTGTTTACCACTTTGACCTCCTTCCTCCTCAATTAAGGCAGTTGTCAAATCCTATCAAGGTCATCATTTCCTCAGCCTTCCACGCAGTGTGATTTCCTGCTACTGATGTCATATAAATGAATTTTAGGTGGCCCGTAGACCAACAGTTTTATTTTCTATAACTAGCATTTCATACTGTGACTTTATTGCTATTGTGGCTTAGGATGAGACTCAATTTATTGAGGGTAAAAAACTATTGAGCCAATTAAAAAAAAATTAGGAACTTAGAGGACCAGTGCTGCCTGGGTCAGATCAGAATTGGGAAGGAGGCAGACGAATGACTAACATTGGAGATACTCTACTTCCCATCCTAGCTGCATTTTTCAGGATTTTTCACCACAGCACTAACGATCAGGGTCACCTTGGCAGGTCATTCTGTGTTGGGATTTATCCTGGGGGTGGAGTGGAACCAGAGGAATTGGATCATAGTTCTAGTAAATTATAATGGAAATATCTGAAAGGCCCATTCATCCCCCAGCAGATCTAGCCAGATTATGGCTACACTAATTACACTGAATAACACAGAAAGGAATTATGTGTCAGTACTCGGGCACATGCCTTAGTCTAATAGGATTAAAACATTTTACCTTGCATACGGTATTGATTTTCTTAATTTAAACAGTCTAAGGAATATCTTTTCCCTGCCACAAAGTGAGAGAATGTTCAGCTAAAGTCTCAGGAGTTCAAATACAGGGCAGAGGCTTAGATTATGTTCTTGCTCTATATGTATCACGTTCTTTTCCCAATTACACACCTTTAAGCCAGAA
>PVKY010003308.1:0-22120 GCA_004027775.1 Bradypus variegatus | reverse complement strand
CACGTTTCCTCCCCTCCTTAACCTCAGGGACCATGTCTTCATCATCTCTGGGATGTAGCAGAAACCCTGGTGGATTTTGAAGCTGGAATGGGCAAGGAGCATCTCCCATGATGATAATAAAAATGCAGGCTACCATCAGTTGACCGCCTCGTAAAGGCCCACTCTTCACACAGGGTTTATGCCTTTTATGTCTCTCTCAGTGAGTTATATCTTATAGCCCCTTTTCTATGGATAAGAAAACTGAAACTTAAACTAAGGGACTACTCAAGATCATACCTCCCAGGTATGAAGCAGAGACAGGATTTGAACCCAGCTCTCTATGACCCTAAAGCTTTTGCTCTTAACCATTATGCTCTACCAGGAAACAATCCCTTAGGAAACATGTGTTTGGAGGACACCCTAGTCACCAAGTGCAGGGACACTTAAAACCACCCCAGCAAAAGGGGCTGCACCCACCAACCACCACCTCTCCCTGGCCTCCTCCAGAGAAGCACCATGGCAGACAAAAGCCAGGGGGGACATGTGGCAACGGGCCAGAGCAGCTAAGAGAATGAGCTCTGGGTCCCGCACACCTGGCTGAAGCCCCAGGTCCACCATTAGCTGTGCATCCTCGAGCAGGTTGTTGGGTTCCCTCACTGGAATATAATAGAGTCATCTCCTGGTTTGTGAGGGTTCAATGAGGTAACAGGCTTACAGTGATGGCTGCTACATATGGTGAATGTTCACTGCTAATGTGCTAGTATTTGCATTATTCTTATCATCATCATTATTATTATTATTAAAATGTGCAAACAGCCCCAGCTCAGCAGGCTTGAGATGGGAACGGTATTGCAGAGACACGTCTAGGCCTAAAAAGGCCTGGCATTCCTGGATTCTGGCCACCTTCTGTGCCACCAGTAGTCTTATGAGCCTCCCTGGTGAAATTCTTCTCTGAGAGGGCAGGAAAGTTAGGAGAGAGGGGGAGCACTTTAGACTTTCAAAACATTTTCCCAATGCTGATCAGCTAATATCCGAGAAATGAGGCCATCACTCTGTGGACCCCCTCCTGGGCCCACGAGAATCCTTCTCCTCTCAGCAACAGCCCACTTCTACAGGAGACACCCACATGCAGAACTGTTCATAGTAGCTTTGGAAGTAATCCCTGGTCATGAGCCTCAGAAACAGGAGGAGGCCAGAGCAGGTTGGGGTTGAGGGACCTTTGGAAAGGGCCTACAGCCTCTCCCTCCCACCACTGCCTTGGGAAGGAAGGGGCTCTCGCAGCTCGGTAGACATCAATTTTCTCTGAGCCAGTGGAGAGGATGGGTCAATGGACGAGTATTTAGGGGGTGGGTAGGTTGAGTTGAGGAGTGTTGGGCAATGAAGATGGAAATGCCTCTCAATCTGATGAAACCACAATGATAAGAGCACATTTCACTCATTAGAGCTGAGAGCTCTTTTTCCTCACACAGAGTCTCTGGAGCTATCCTGGAGTCTTATTAAATTTCTCCTTTGGTCTACTTCCCCAGGAGAATCTTGCACATCTCAGTTTCATGGACTTGTGTGCCCAAATGTATGCCAGGGGCTGTGCTAAGCTCAGGAATGCAGAGATTTAACAGTAAGACTTGGTCCCTGCCTTCAAGAAGTCTACAGTCTTCTCTTCCCAAAGGAAAAATAACCAATTCACAAGAAAAAAATTTTTAAGTGTGTGCTTCTTCTGAATCTCCTCACAGCATCCCTCCAAGTAGCCACGTGAGAAGTCCTTGTTCTCCGAATGGTGTGACTCCTTCTCCTTGGGCTTGGAAGAACAACCCAAGGCCAACTGCCAGCCTTCTCTCCGGCTCACCTCCTCATAAACCTGCAGAAAAAGTCTCCAAGGAAAGTTCCTTCCCACCGTCCAGTACTTTTTGCCCCATCATTAAGTCTCAGGAGTAGGAAATTCTTTAACTGAATCTCAGCCTTGCTACTGCAGTATCAGCCCATTTCCTCTTGTCCTGTTCTCAGTGGAGGTTGAGAAGAACTGCTCATGAGAGGTTAAAGAATATTCCAGTAGATCCTTAGCATTCGAGGAGAAGATCCTAAAGCAGGAAACCATTCAGATACCATAACATACTGATAATGCATAATTTCTAATGTTGGTAGACAAGCAAAGCATATTCATTAACAGCGTGTCGTTTACTCTTCATTACTTTCCCCAATTTCCAAACAGCAAATAATGACAAGGAAACTGAAGTTCGGTAGGGTTAAGTGTAAAGTTCGAGGTCATGGAGATGGTAAGTCACAAGCAATTGTCAGTAAGGACTCAGTCTCAGTTCTTCCAGCTTCTGGCCCATGACACTCTGTGACATCCCAGGGCTAGAGAGAGAGGTAAGGCACACCCACATGCCCATATACATTCACTCCTTTTTTTTTTTGTCCTTACTTTTTTCTCTGGTCCTCTTTTGGTATGAGATTGCTTAGACTCAGAACTTAAGTAGGCTCCTTAGAACATTGTCATTTCTAGAACAAAACTTCTCTTCAAAAATATGATATTAATTCCTATCACCTTTTCTCATAACTTCTATTTTCTTGCTTCTATCAGGACTACCTACATTTAGTCTCCAAACATACCTACTTCCCCCCCCTAAAAATCAGAATCCACTGCCCTCTATACCTAACTTATTCTTCCTCATCTCTATGCCTCACTACCAATATCAGAAGAGATATTGGCAAGAGAGCATCTCTTTCAAACTATGGTTGAGGACACCTCCTTCAGGAAGTCTCCCTCGCTTGCCCCTGCCCTAGTCTAATCATCCTTTGACTCAGTGTGACAGGCATCTGTAGGAAGGCAGTTTCCACCTGTGCCTCAAAATGGAAGGCTCAAACTCAACATCACACCAGGCCTGACCACGCTGGGCACTCAGGAAGTGTTTCCAGAGTAGCAACAACAACAAAGTGAGCACCATCTAGCCACTCAAGGGACCACAGCATGGGGGCAGATACCAACTCTAGCAAGAGGAATCTAACAGTGCAGAGTAGGAATCTAGTCAACTAGGAACAACGACATTATTCAACTTTATATAACTTCATACAGTGCCAGAGGTTTGGGCCAGGGGTCCACTGACGGTTTTCCTCAAGTTCTGTGCGAGGGATTTGTATGTGCATCTCCCATCTGCCTTCCTCAGACTCTCAGGGTAGGCCGGGACCCACTCACTCCACAAGCTGACAGGGTACTGTAGGTGGCAGAAGCCAGAGCAATCTCTGCTTGGCAGAGACCTCGGGGTTCTGGGGATTTGCCCTCCGGAGAGCAGCCAGACTGTCCTCTAGAAGAGCCAGTCCCCACCACCCTGTCCTTTTAGGAGATAAAACAGAAAACGGGCTGTCAATTAACTGCTCCCACAACCCACGCTCGCCAAAAGGCCCCTGGCCCCTTCCAAATAGCCACTGATCCAGAGCTCTGAGGACACAGGCAGGCCCCGGGCGGCGAGGGGGTCGGCTGCCGGGAGCCGGCGGGGAGGGGCGGGGAGGGGCGGGGCACCCACCGCAGACGCCGGGCTCCCGCCACGCGACGCGCACGCCTCTCCCCGCGCAGGCGGCGGCGTAGCTGGCCACGGCGGCGCACAGGCAGTCTCTGCCGTCGGCGCAGGAGCAGACGTCGTAGCGGCAGTTGCGCAGGTAGGGCAGCGGGCTGACGGCGCGGTGGCAGGCCTCGAACTTGGAGGACGACAGGACGGCGCACGCCTCCTCGGCGAACCTGGCTGCGGGGCGGGGGCGGTGAGCGAGCCCGCCAGGCCCCGGGCCCCGAAATCCCGCACGCTGGCCTCCCTCGTCAGCTTCCGGGGGCTCCGGGAACCACTGTGATTTTTTTCCTGCCGCTAATTTACTGTCTTAATTATGCTGGACTTAAATAAATAGCCAGTTGCCTCCCCGCTGTACGGGTCCACTGACAGAAGGGGCAGATGACCCAGCCATGGATGGGATAAAAGGGGGAGGTTAACGTAGGGCTGAAATGTGGCCACGGATCAATCAGCAAATGGCCCCTTCAGCCCATTCACCTGCTCCAAAGACTGAGAAGAGGTGGGGGCGGGAACACCGGCTGACTCTTCTTTCACAGGGTTTGGCCCACGGGGGTGCTCAGTAAAGAAACTTTGGAGAATAAAGGATCCGGAGGCAGATAACCAGTTGCGGCTGGGACAAAGGCCCCCTTCCGTCCCCGGTCCCTAGCTCCGTGCCGCCCCCTTGGTGCGCGCCGGGACAGTGGCATGTACTGGAAACGTGGGGAGCGCACGCCTCTCCCAGCAGGCTCACGTACTCAGGCGCGGGTTGAGGGTACAGGGATCGCCGTGCTGCTTTGGCAGGTCCTGGCAGTCGCCGTGCAGCTTCCAGGAGTTCCCGAAGTCTTCCACCAGGGGCTCCACCAGGCCGGCGGGGCTGAGGAAGTCATCCCCCTTGTTGCCATTGAAATTCCCACACAGGCCGCACGTCTTCCCGGTGTAGACTGGGGACAGCTGCAGAGAGAGGCCCAGACCATTTTACAGCAGCCTCCCACAAGGCAGCAGCAGTTTTATTTCACTAATTAGAGGGTTTTAATCAAAAAGCTCCCTGGGCAAGAAATAAATATGAATTTAATAAAACGCAGCTAAGCCCTAGGCTGCTGAAGGGGGAAATAAGCGAACTGCAGTATAAATTTGCTCCTAAATCATTCAAGACAGTGACCTGCCATGCTCAAAGGGATGTCAGAGACTATCTAGTCATTTAAAGATGGACATACTCAGGTCCAGAGAGGGAAAGTATAGGCTTAAGGTCACAGAGGTCATGGCAAAGCTGGGACAAGTAACCAGGTTGAGTCCCTGCCATCCACACTGGTCAGGGGACATGACCTAAGCCAATGGGTTCTGACACCCATGGGTTTCAAGTTCAAACTCAGCATCCTTTGGTTGGACACATGTAGGTCACACATAACTCAGATTATGGTTCAAACTCTGGTGACCCCTTCCAGACTTTCTATATTTAACTCAGCCACTGGACTTCATTGAAGAGAAAAGACCCCAAGCCAAAGAGGACTCTGGAGGCTGTGGTCGGAGGAGGTGGGGTCAGTGAGGACTCGGGCACAACCTGCCAGGGGATGGCCAGGAGGAGTCCAGGGTTCCAAGTCCAGGCCACTGGCAGGTGCCTCATTTTCCTCTCCCACAGCCGGTCAGAGCACTGACACCAGAGACCACAATCAGGGACGACTTGGGGAACCGGATCTGCCTTTCATGCAGTACAGTTAGGAGCATCTGCTGGTTTCCATGGAGATGGCCCTGATTCAAAGCTGGAGCAGGGGCTGGGACCCAGGAGTCCTGACTCCCACTCTGGCATGTAATTAGCGAGGGCCGTGTGACCTCCCTGTGATCTGAAACCCTCGTGATCAGGCCCAGTATGGTCTCTGGGAACCCTTTCCAGCTTCCAGTGCTGACTTAAGGTGCAGGATGGGGAATCCAGTAAGTGTATTTCCCATAGAAAATGTATCCAAGCAAATATCATCAACAAGAAAGGGGACAGAGTAAGTTTCCTTGTTACTTTATATTACCAGGTGTTGCCCCCTTAGGCATGAGGCGTTCCTTGACCACACCGGTTACAATTTAAATCCTCCCCCACCCCCAGCATTTCCTGTCCCGTCCCTACTGTTTTTTATCTCCCTGGATATATCACCTTCTGATGCATGAGATAATTAACTTGTTTGTTTTGTTTATCTGCCCATCCCCATTAGAATTTTAACTAAACAAGGCAAGGAGTTTTGTTTTTGTTTCACTGTTGAAACTTCAGCATGTAGAGGTTCCCAAATGTCAGTGCCTGTGGACATTCAATAAATATGTATTGACTGAATGAATGAACTGTGAATGAATGAATGAATGACCTAGCAAGTGAATAAGGTTCTCCTGTGGGCACAGGCTGAGATGCAACGCCTGCAGTCAAGGTCAGCCCCGAGCAAAGTGGCAAAATGGTGGTGACTCTTTACTCGCCCC
Organism: Bradypus variegatus; assembly: GCA_004027775.1. NCBI lineage: Eukaryota > Metazoa > Chordata > Mammalia > Pilosa > Bradypodidae > Bradypus > Bradypus variegatus. The sequence goes on along the minus strand of PVKY010003308.1, from coordinate 16,157 downwards.
TCACCCACTTCTCAGCCTCTTCCCTCTCTCTCTCCTCCTCAGCACAGAACGTCCCCATGCTCCCCCAAATCCACTCTTCTTCACCCTCACCAGGCCTGCCATCACAAGCATCCCCTACTCTCTAAAAGTATATCCTCCTCCATGCCCTTGGCTTGCCTTAGTGGTGAACTGGGCTAGGGCTTTGAAAAGTGGGTATATACTGATTTATACTAGGCTGTGGCTGGCTGATAGCCCTACAAGGACCCAAGATCATTGCACTTTCAACAACTTGCTTGCTGTTTGAAATAAACCTCTGGTGTGTGACAGTTCTGACAAAGTGAGGACCCTCACAGGATCTTTTCTACCCAACTCTGCCTGAGGTGGGGCTAGACTCCATATCACAGCCAGCTAAGCAGGAAAGCAGCACCCAGGAGGCATGGCTTTCCCGTCCACTGACTTGCTGCCCGGACCAGCCCAGCCCTCGGGGACAGGGCATGTGCACTCTACCCAGGTGGGACGCACACGGGGCCCCAGCAGCACTTCATCCCGGCCTCCTCTCCGGTGAATCGCTCAGCCAGCTCCTCTCCCCTCCTCCCCCAGCTAGTCCCCTGCACGAAGTCCCATAAGCCCCCAGGTGTCAGCACTGAGACTCCCCACCTCCTGCCCCTCTCACGAATGTCCCCTTTCCCCTCCACACCAAAACAGGACACTCCTGCAGTGCCAGGGCCATGTGACCTGGTCCTGAATCTTGACCAATGAATTCCTCTTCTTGTTAGCTGAACCGAACCACCCCAGAGATAACCCTATATCCCCTTCCCACAGAAAAAGCTCTAACTCTCTCCTCCTCAGAGGGGGCTCAGCTGGACACAGAACAGGGCAGCCTGATGGGAAGGAGGGCGGCCGCCCAAGACAGAGTGGCAGACAGGCCGACTGAGGGGAGAACCCCAAACACCAGGAGTGTCCTTTCTGGGACAGGGGAGGTTGTAGAGAAAGCGGGATGGCTAATGCGGAGGGCTTCCCTGGAAGAAAAGGTCCAGAGGACAAGACCAGGCAGAAATCATGAGCCTGAGTTCTGGTCCTCACTCTGCCACCACGTGACCATGAGGCCTGGGGCAAGTGGCTTTCTTGCTCCAGAAATGATGAGCTTTCCAACTTGCCACGGGAGGATGACCAGGAGGCCTCCAAGATCTGCGTGCTCCATAGTCTGTGGTTGGAAGGTTTATGTAATAGTGTGAAACTCCCTTGGGTCTCCAAGACAAGGGAAGGAGCACAACGAGAATGAGAATGGAGGGAAGAGCCCAGCACAGGCTATGCCAAGAGCCCCGGGGAGCACAGGACCCCAGGAAGCAGGAGGGGACTCGCCGAGAATCTGAGGCATGATGGAGGGTGGCGGTTCTCAGAGTGCCGTCGTGGGACCCCTGAGGGCTCCTGAGCCCCTTTCAGTGGATCCATGAAATCAAAACTATTTTCATTTTTAAAGAATATTTTATATGTAATATTATCATATGCCTTTTCAAATAACAAAGACATTGTTTGCCTTTTTCACTCTCATTCTCTTACAAATGCATGGTGGCATTTTCCAGAGGCAACATGCCATGTCAGAAGCAGACAGGAGAATCCAGCTGTTCAGCCAGACATTCAAGAACTTGCTAGAATTGTAAAGCTATGACATTCTTCTCACTAATTCATATTTTGGTTTTTGAAAGTATAGTTAATCCCACCACCACCACCCAAAATGCTGTTTATATTAACATGTAGTGGGCTTACTATTACTTTTAATGCATTAATAAATATCTTAAATCTGTCTCTGATTTAACTTCTAATACAGTAAATCTCAATAGACACAACTCTCAGAAGCAAAATATCTTGGGGCCCTCAATAATTTTTCAGAGGGCAAAGGCATACTGAGACCCAAAAGGGAGAAACCCTGACCCCATGGGAAAGACACTGGCCAGAGGCCAACCTCCACTGTGCCACCGATCATCTCCTCCCTTCCCTGGGACTTGGCTGCCTTGTCTAGGAAATGGCAGTACTGATGCCCGTCCTGTCCACTTCCAGAGATATTTCAAGTGAAAAATCATATACAGAAGTCCCAAGAAAAATAAGGCCAGCGCTCCAAATGTGAGTCGGCAGCCCTTTCACAGGCAGCAAGAAGGCTTCTCCCCCAGGGGCACAGGACATGGGGTCTTGGCTGCAAGTTCCAACCTGGCTCTTCCCTGGCCGCTGACAGTGGGCACCCCAGGGGACACCCCTGCCCCCAGGCCTCGTTGGAGCCAGCCCCACGATAGCCAGGCCCAGACTGGAGGCCCTTGGGGGAACTGAGCCCCAGAAATGAGAATCCCCAGGGTGAACAAGGGACATCCAGAAAACAAACGCCTGCTTCTCATAAACAAGGGAGGCCTGTTCCCCACTCGGGGGGGTGTAGGGACAGAGGAGAAAGGGATTCTTCTCCCACCACACAAAGCCCTTCTGCCCAGAGGACGGGGGATCTTTGTAAGGGTCGGGGGAGGCGTGAGGCGAGGGGGCCCTACCTTCACCAGCAGCCTCCCGCGGCCATCCCAGTCCATCTGCAGGTCCTCCCCGTAGCTGAGGCGCACGGAGGCCATCACGGTGTGCTGGATGCGAAGGTCACCTGCAGCAGAGCAGGGAGGGGACTCAGGCTGAGGTGGGCAGGGGCCCAGGAGTGGCAGGCAGACGAATGGTGGGGAGAGATAGGGAGGCTCACAAAGGACCGTGTCCATGAACAGCAATGAGTTAGGGTGCCGATGGGGGTGTCCAGGGGTCTTAAGGGGGTCTCAGGAGGAAAGTGACCAGGTGGATGTAGTGCCAAGAGGGTTCCCTAAGGAGAGCGCCTCAGCATCCCTGCTGTGGCCTGCTATTCCTGCTGCTGCCACAAGAGGGCAGAAGAGACCCCTGCATCCTTAGCTTTCAGCGGGTGCGCAGCAGCCAGGGGCTGACTGCCCTGAAGCCCCAGATGCCTGGGCCCCTCTGCCATCACACAGCACCTGCAGGCATGCCCCTTGCCCTGGAGGAACATGTCATCTCATGGGGACACACACAGAGCACTGAGCATGCACGGACAGCCCAAGTCCATCTGCTGCATGCAATGCCACGACAATGGCAGACCCACTGGAAATGAGGCCCCGCAGTCATGCAGAAGGCAGGAGGGATCTGAGAGTTGCTTGGAGGACAGAGGGTGGGAGCCGCACTGTGCAAAAGCAGTTTTGCTTTGGCTAAGCATAGTGCAAACTGGACAGGTAAGTTCCTCCACAGGTCACAGGGTCACCTGGCCCAGCCCTGAGGGACAGTCTCTGCTCTGACCCATCGTCACCCCTGCCTCTCTGCATCAGTTGCTGCTCCTTTCCTACCTCCACAAGGAACCACCGTGCCCAGCCCCAAAGGGGCAAGTGATGTCAAGTCAAATGGAAATCCTCTTGGATTCCCTTTCCCCTCCACATTCTCTCCCAGGCCCAGAGCAGCCTCCTCCTCTCTAAGCATTCAGCCTCCTCCTCCAAGAAGCCTTCCTGATGTACACTGATGGGTACTGAGGCTACCTCTCTTCCCCTCCAAAGATAACTCTGCATCACAGTCCCCTGGGGTGGGGTGCTGTGGGAGGAGGAGCCCACCTTGCAGGAGGGGGATCTGGACGTCTTGGCCATCCATGGCGACTCCTCCCCCGTGCTTCAGCTTCACAAGGCTGTTGTGCAGGTCAGGCAGCCGGACAGTGACCGAGCGGGTGCAGACAGCATCAGGGTCATCAGCACACTGCCAGGAGGGCATGAGAAGTGATGACACCACACACACACACACACACACATTTCCCCACCACTACCACTAGCCCAGCACCCAGCCCAGAGCCCATCTAATCAGAGAAAGACCCCAACATCAGAGAGCCTCTGGCCTTCACACACCATACAACTCGACTCACAGAACATTCTACATGAATGGGGCCCCCCAGAGTTGTGCAATAGGAAGGCCCTAAACCCAAGCCCCACCCACTGCCCCTTCTGAGCTGGTCTTTCATGAAGAACTCTAGGCCACTGGCCCTTCTTGTTCCTTGAACTTAGCATTCTAAAGTGAATCAGGGACTTTGATCCTCAGAGGAATGCCTATTCTCTATCTGTCCTCACCATTGCCTCCTCTAGAGAAAAAGGTAACTAACACACATGTGCCCAAGCCCCTTCCCTTGTCAGCCCCCAACTCCATACAGCAGAGGTTTTGCCATGGGAGCAGCAGGCTAGACCTAAAGAGGATGCTTCTCCTGGCTATAGAGCTGAGCCAGCCCTGAGCCAGGGATGGTTGGCAGGGCTGGATGATGGCTTCTACATCTAAAGAGAGAGAGACTGGCTGGATTTCCAGAAGAATGAGAGGCTAACCAAAGCCCAGAAGAAGGGACCTCCCTCCCTCCCAGCAAGCGATTCCCCATGCACTCCAGGGAGCTGCCCTCTCGCCCGGGCAGCTATTCTGGCCCCCTTGGGCAGCCTGCTGGGCTGGGTTGGTGAAGCTCACCTGCATGGTGTCTATAACGATGGAGAAGGAGTGGTCCTGGCAGTCTCGGGCCAGCAGGTACTGGCAGATCCCACTGAAGGTGAAGTACCTGTTGTCAAAGCTCTTGAAGTGGGACTGTCCTGTGACCAGGCACTCACCTTGGGGGACACAGAGAAAAGGAGGAAGATTGGGAGGAGATGGGAAATTCTCGCAGTGGTAGGGAAGGTGGAATGCACAGACAGGCAGGGAGTGGAGCCCCCTCATCAAAGCTCCCCAGATGCTCTTTTTCCCACCAGTCTAAGAACAAGTTCTACGTGAGGCCTCTAAGTCAGTTCCCACTCCTAAAACCATAAAGCATCAGAGTCGGGTCCTTCCGTTGCACCCCTTATTCTCTGGCTAGGGAAAGGGGAAAGGGACTCACCCAGGGGTACATGGGGTCAGTGGCAGAACCTGGACAAGAGCTGACACCCCCTGACCCCCACCACTGCCGCTTCCCCTTCTCCCTTCCACAGCCCACTCCAGCTGGGTTCTGTGCTTCCCACAGGGGTCAGGGGTCAAACCAGACTCAGGCACCAGCCCCAGGCCTGCAGACTGCTCAGTGCAGGGAGGGGCTGGCCAGCCTTGGGGAAGGGGGATTCCAGGCCACACCTCACCCTGGAGAGCCCCCTGGGAAGTCAAGTGGCAGGAAAGGCAGCCCAGAGGTGTGGGGTGACGGGTGGGGGGGTGGGCGCGGGGGCTGAAGCCGGTGTTCTCTCAGGGCCTCCGTGCAGCTGCCCTCAGCTGGCAGCTTGCCAGCCCAGGCTGACACACTTGGGGGAGGGTCTAGCACTCTCATGCATCATCCTGCCACTCACAGCTGGGGCCACATCTGGCCCCGACACATCCATGACCCCATCCTCCCCCCACACCTCAGCCCAGGCCTGGGAGCTCTGGCCCCATGCCCCTCAGACCCTAGAGATCACACATCCTGGAAGGGGTCCCTGCAGGAGGAGGTCTCTGCCAACATGTCCAGCGATACCCCAGCAGCCCGGCCCAGCTTGGGGCAACCCTCTCCCTTCCCAGCCTCCCTCTCTGCATCTCCTCTCTCATTCTCATCTTTGCCTTCTACTCTAGAGAAAAAGAAACATATATGCATTTCCTGGCTGTTCCATAAAGGTGGGGTCCTCCTGCACATGCCCATCCTGACCCCCTCATAGCAGACACTTGGTTCTCCATAGCACTGACCCAGCCTGCACTGAAGTTCGCCCTACGAGTCACTCAGCCAGTCCTTTCCAGGCCCGTCTCTGGGAGCTGGGCCCTGTCACATGACCGGGGACCCCACGGGCCACAGGGGAGAGTCCAGCTCCACAGCCCCCACTGCCTGCCAACGTCACACCTGCATTCACCCTGACAGGTGCAGTCAGGAGCCAGGGCCAGACTGCACAGCTCTGGACCCAGGCCTGGCCCTGCCCTTCGTATGTGTTTGAAGGCAGAGTTGGGGGGTAGGGAGAGTGGTCACCCCAGCTTGCTTGTGGGTGTCCTTCCACCTGGCCCCCAGGGCAGCTGACCCCTTCAAGGACGATGTGGGCCAGGAGCACATGTCCAGCCCAGAAGTCAAGAGAAAGTAGGGGGCTCCAGATCATTCTCATGAGCGTCACTATCCTACCCCACTGCCCCTCAAATGTGAGGGTGGGGGCACCCCCGCCAGGAGTCCAAGCAGAACAGGCAACAAGATAGGGGCTAACTGCAAACATGCTGAAATTCCACATCCAGTGATACCACAGGAAAGCCTTTTTAAAATGGCTATTTGTCAGAAATCACTATCATTCCACAAACAGCTTGATAGGGACATTGTGTCAAATGGCTTGACCCTGTGACAGTAAAATGGGTGGAATTATTTCCCCCCAACCTTTCTCTGTTTTCTCAGGAACACTCTTATCTGAGTAAGAAGTTGGACATCTATTATCTTTGACAATGCCCAGGAAAAGAGGGGTCAACGAGAAAATATGCAAGTATCCGAAAGCCAAACTGTCGGGGCTCGAATCTAATTCTCTGATCTGATTTCCTGCTCTGACTTCCACTGATGTGTGTTCCCAGGTTTCTCAGGAATCAGAAGTCTAAATATTATATTTAGCTTATCTTCTTGGTACAGTCAATGGACGAGCTGCAAGCACAGGAAACACAGGGACACGAATGCGAGACTAACACGTGGCAAGGCTTACCATCTTCTGGCCAGACAGGGGCCTCTGGCATCCCCATCAGTTAGACGGTGAGCAGAGCAGCCCCCGCCCCAATCCCCAAGCAGCTGGCCCACTGCCAGGCAGAGGCAGTGGGCAATAAAAGTTGGGTGAATGAATGAAAAGCGAATGACTCTAAAAAGCATAAAAAGTAGAATATCCAGAAGTTTGAGTAGACCCACTCCTACATGAAAAGAAATAACCCCCTTCTCTTGCAGAAGCACATCACTCCTGCTAAACAAGCCCTTCTGTTTGCAGTCTGGGAACCCTCACCCAGAGTGTCCTGCTCAGACTATTTGCTTCCACTCTTTTCCTCCCTGCCTGCAGAAAGACCAGCCTGCAGACTTTAAGTAAAGCAGCTGAGCAGACTTCCTCTCGATGTAAACTTCCATCAAAGCACAATCATGCGATCTGGACCAAGCATGCAGGCTGCACCTCTAAGGACTCAGAGGGTTCATCTCACTCATTGCTCCCACTAAGTGGGCGTCATTATTATCTCCCATTTTACTGGCAAGCAAAGAAAGCACAGGGAAGGTACAGAACTTGCCTCAGATCCCAAAGTGGTCAAGCAGGGATTAGAACCCGGGCAGCTGGCTCCAGAGCCTAGAGCACTTGAGGCCTCCCCTCTTGCCTCGTGGGAAGGCTCCTGCATTCCCATGGGCCCGTGTCAGCCTGTTCCTGGGCACACGAGGGCATGTCTGGGTCTGGATACCCAAATGGGCTATGAAAGAAGATGCACTGCCCTGGCCAGAAGGAGGCCTGGTAGGATGACAGAAACCCCAACACAGGCTGGGACAAGCCACAGGAGAATTTCCATGACCTTGGGGAGTCAGAATCCGCACATACCCATGGGAGAGCCACCTGCCCTGTGTTTCTCTTCACTGCCTCTGTTGGCTGGGGAGGCCTGGAGGCTTCAGAAACCACTGAGCTCCAATCCCAAGACCGAATTAGAAGGCTGTGTTTGAATCCATCAGAAATGTTCCTGAACCAAGTGCACAGCAGCCCCACACAAAGGCCTCCCCTGCAACCAGCCAGGGTCACAGGCCTCCTGCACCACCAAGCCCAGGGGAGGCCCTGGCTCATCGTCACCCCCTCTTACCACTGGCCCAGCCACCGCACGCCTGACCCCACCCTCCCCATTCCCTGCTTCTCTGGACGGGCACCTGTCTCTCAGGCCCCCTCTGGCCCTGCTTAGTGAGGGTGATAATCTGATAATCAGACTAACAAAGCACAATGAGCTGAATTCCTAATTCCACCAGCTGTGGTCTACAGAGCTTACACAGTGAGCATCTGTGTATTTAGATATTATATTTTTTCATAGGTCAATTACAGCAGCCTCATGTGTTTTTCCAAGGGTTCCTTAGGCCTTCCACAGGGTGTGACTACACTAAATGGGAGCACTGCTGGCACGTGCAAGGGTGATCTTCTGTCCTTCGTGCTTCCTTCAAGGACTGCACAGATGAACTGGCTGACTGGCCATCCCTGGGCTAGACTTACCCACCCATCCCTGGGGCCCACATCCTGTCTAGACCCAGATTTTTCTCAGTGCAGGGAGTCCCAGGGAAGATCCTGAGTGACCCTTAAGCCTTTGACCCACTGACCCCAAATATAATCCCAGGTGTCCAAGCTTACCCGCTTCCATACCACCTTAGTGAAGGTCGCCCCTTGGGACCAAGGGGTGGGGAAGGCTTCATCTAGCTGCTTGCAGCCCACAAACATGGAAGTCCATGAAGTAGTGCCCAGCATGCAAGCTGAGACAAAGCTGGCCATTAATTAAGTGGGGGGCCTTTCCAGAGCTCATAAAGGGATGGCACAGACTCTCCAATAAAGGGGCAGATCGAGGACTGGGAGGGAGGGAGAAAGGAAGGGCGGTTTTGAGTTTGAGTTCTAACTCTGCCTCTTAGCAGCTGTGTGACTTTGGGCCAGTTGTTTAACCTCTCTGGGTCTATTTCCTCTTTCATAAAATGAGAATAATAGCACCTGCCTCGTAAATGATTGTGATGTGCTAATACACATAAAGTGCTTAGCACAGCCCAGCACACTGTAAGCTTCCTATGAGTTTCAACAAAGGAGAAAGCCATCAGCAGAAGAACCAAGGTCGCTGGGGACATGAGGCAGAAGGGTGTGCAGTAAATAGACTTAGACTTAGGTGTGCAGTAAATAGAAGAGCGTCGGGGCCCAACAGAGGGGAAAGTGAAGGGCTGAGATTTTCAGGGTGGGGATGGAGTGGTGGGAATCATTGCTGGCTGAGTTTTCCTAGGTCTTGGACCATCCCAAGATGTTCATGTCAGACATTCCAGAAAATTCCATTAAAGCTCCCACTTCAAGCCTAAAGAATTACCAGGTCCCTCTTCCTCTGAACTTTCCAAAGGATTTGCGTTCCCTCTGCTTAGTCAACCATCACCTCACAGATCTTGCAGCTCATTCTACCTTAAACCTTTGAGAAAACAAAGCTAAGAAAAGAACAATAAAACCCTAGCCCAGGTGCGGTTCTCTCCTTTCAGCTCCTGCCAGGCAGAAACCAGCACTGTGGGGAGGGCACCCCTCCTTCCAGCCCAGATGTGTGGCCTCCCTGAGTTATCGAGGGTGTGCCTCTCCCTTCAAAGAAGGGATGGGGTGAGCGAAAGTTCACCTACCTGGGCATTCTTCGTTGCTGCAGATCCACAGGCTATTTCGGCAAATGCTATTGGGGACAGAAGCACACATCACTGGTAGTTTTGCAAACCCTACAGTGCATGAATGGATTTTGAGCTCACAGCAGACACCAGCCCCCAAGGGAAAAGGTCTGGGGGAAGAAAGGAGCTAAGGCTAGAGGGGTCTTTAAAGAGAGGGCGTTGGGTACAGAGGAATCTTAGAGATACCCAAGGGGAAGAAAGCCTGTCAGATAAGCAGAAGAAGAAAGAAAACCCAGGAGGATATTATGTCCCTGAAATTCTACCAAGGCGCCAAGAAGTCAAAGGCCTATTTCCACACAGAGCCAGCGGAAGACAGCAAGGGAGAACTGCTAAACGGGGAATGCCCAGAGCCATGATGGGCAGCCAGCTGAGGCTCCCTGAAGGCTCAGTGAGGGCCAAAGGTGCCAAGTGGGGGGAAACAGCAGAGGGAAGAGGTCTGGAGACAGGAAACGATGAGTTATTTTCCCTGGAGGGCAGGGAAGGGCAAGCTAGCCAGAGGAACCATCCAGAAGGGCTTGACTTGAGCTAAGCAGGGGCAGGAGCCCAGGGTGGGCCTGGCCAGCCTCAGGGAGCCATGGGGGGCAGGCTGCATGATTTTCCACTGGGCACTCCTGCTTCCTACCCACCATGAGATCAAAGAGCTCAAGGAGAGAAGAAACTGCCCACTGCTTTGTGGCTGCTGCAAAGTCCCACTTCAGGGAGAGCAAGTCATTTTTCAAAGCACAATTTGGGAGGAAAGCTGGAGATGTTTGCCTGGGAACCATACTTCCCCTCCCAGCCTCTCCCATTCTGCAGGCATATCTGTAATATATTCCAGCTCCCCAGCACTGACTTCCAGGCCCTGCCACAAGCCCCCCATCTCAGTCTCTTCTCCCTTGGCCCAGGCCAGGCCCCATTCTGCCTGCTGCTGCCCCTACTGCCCCAGCTTCCCCTCCAAAGCCCCCAGCCTGCACTGAGCAGCCCCAATTACCAGGTGTTGCAGTCTCGCAGGAGGGAGGAGCCAGGAGGGTACCGCTTCCCAGAATGCACACAGGAGCACTCGGCGCTCTCCAGGCAGCGGCCTTCCTCGAGGAGCTGCCCCTCTGGGTTCAAGGGCACCAAGATAAAGTCTTAACATGGTTAACATGGTTAACCATCAGCATGGTTCATCTCACAACCCTAAGCCCCCATGGGTGGGAGGCTTAGGGCTTCTTCCAGGAAACTCTAAGAACTTGTTCTGGAACGTCTACCTCTGACATGAATGCCACACGTGGGAGATGGGGGAAGTTACCCATCTCCATTCTATAGATGAAGACATGCCAGGAAGAGCCTGGTTCAAGGTCTTCCAATGGGGAAACCAGGAGTCGAAACACACAGGAACTCACTCTCGATAATTAAGTAGAGTTTTTTCACCAAAGCCCACAAAGTCTCTCTTGAGAAAGACTTTCTAGTTCAAAGCTCTTTCTCAGCCAAGCTCACATGGCAAACCCAGGACACATTTTAAAATACGTTTCTCCCAGATTGGTTCCCTGCCACCCAACTGAGAAAACAAAACACGGCTCAGATTGGGCCACGTGCTGCCCAAATAGAGTCCCTGTTGGAGCTGAGGCCATCCTTCTATTTCCTTAGACAGAAGTGCTTTCATGGATACAGTACAACAGGAAAACATAAATTAAAAATAATCCCGATCACTCTGCACAAAGACTTTTAAAAAAATAAAGAAAAGGCCTCTGATTTCGGCAACAGGGAACAAACACAAGTGGCCTTCATCTCGCTCCCCAAAGCCAAGGGCACTGACAAGGTCTCGGATTTGTAAATAAAGTAAGTTTATTACCAGGGCAGCTGCAGCCATCCACGCATTGCTCCTGACAGCCTTCATTGATGTGCAGGCTCTGGCAGTTTCTGGTGCAAGGGGACACACACTCTTTATACTCCATGCCAGCAGGGCACACCGGACCTGAAATAGAAAAGCAAAGTGGTCTCCCATGGAGTGGGTCCCCTCCAGCTTACAAGTCACGCTATATGTGGAGCCTCCTTGTCCCCTCTGTCTATAGAGCTCCAGGGGCCAAGGCTCCCACTGCCTAGTCACCCCTCCCCTGAAGGAACATCTTCCTTCTCATGAGGTCCTACATAAGACCAACCAGGGTCACCTGGGACCACCACCCCTCCCCCTTGGTCATCTGCTCCCCACAAACAATTTGACATTGCTTTGCTATTCTATGTTCTGTCCTGTCACCTAAAATCCTTACTGGCTGAGACCAAACCCCTCTAGACTGGATTTAAAAGAAAAAGGTCTCCTGGGACCAAGCCAGGAGCAAGTGTTGTCCTCCATCACACCGCTGCTCCGAGGGACAGAATCGGCCCTAATCAGATGCCCCACTAGCGCCGAGCACACTCCATGCACTCGCAGTTTCCCTGCATAGCTGCCATTCATTCTGCACTTATTTCCACTTTTCTGCAGCTCTGCCTTTGGAGCCCCAACACCTAAGTATCTGCCTGTTCTCCCCCACTAGCCCAGACTTCTCAAGGCAAGCCCTGGCTCTCCTCCTTGCCCTCTGCCTCGTGGCCAATGCACGCACCAGCAGACTGAGGGACCAATAGCCAGGAGACACCAGGCTCTTTTCTGAGCCTCATGGTACCAAACAATGGCCTCAAGCACCTTCTCCTCCAAGATGCATCAAGGATCTCCCCCACTTTACCTTTGAAGACTGAAAAAGCAGCCACTCCATCAAGTTTTCCTCTACAGAAGAGAAACCAGCTGCTGATAGCACCTTTCCCACACCCCCAGAGAAAAGACGAAAAGCATTCATTTATATGCTGTTTACTGCAAACTGAAAAACATGTGTGCAGTGTCAATATTTTGCCTGTTCATCTGTCTCCATCCACCTCCATGGGCCATGTGATTATCCCACGGGGGTGTCCACCTGCACTGCTTTTGATCAGGGGAAGTTCTCGGAAGAGAGAAGCCTTCTTGCAGAGTGACCAGAGGAGGCTCTATTTAATCACAATAAGTTAGGGAGAGGGGATGACAATGATTAGGAACCCAGTGAGATTTCAATCAAAAATACAGGAGCCATGGGGGAAAGTGGTCAGAATGGTGAGCATTCCGCCCGGAGGAAGGAAGGCTGATTTAATAAAAAGGAAGAAGTAAATAAAAGCCTCTGGTCTCTGCTAGGTCCTCACATGGGAAGCCTGGCCAGCTCCCTGCTCCTCGTCAATTCAGACAGGCTGGAGGCAAAGACAAACACAGAACCTGCAACTGCTGAGAGTCTGGTGGGAAGGTGAGAAAATTTGGGGAATCCAAGGAGTGGGTTTCCTGAGGAGAGTCAAGGGGAACCGCGGGAGGCAAGGCGTGAGAGCGGAAACAGGAGAGCGGACAGGCCACCTTGAGGCCCTTCCAGGCTGACCGCAGCCTTCCGGGGAAGTGACGCCCTCTGCAGGCCGGCACTGGTATGACCAGATGGAGAGGGCAGGGGCTGTCAGGAAGTGGGTTCCGGAACATGGCGGCCTTGTAGGCACTGACCGACGGGGTGGGCAGGTGAACAGCCACGACAGAGCCCCTCATCTTCCTGAGAAAACCGGGAGGCGGGGGAGGGGGAAGGAGGGTGGAGTCGAGGGGTTGGAGAGGGAGGGCGATGGAGAGGGGAGGGGATGGAGGGTGGAGGGGATGGCGGTGGGTGGAGCCTCTGACTTACGGCACTTGCTGTGGTCTTTCCAGCCGTGTAACACCATGCCCTGCTGCGCGCAGGTCCGGGCGTACTCCAGGAAAGCGGCGCACGGGCATTCCAGCCCCTGAGCGCACGGGCATAAACTCTTCTCACACAGGGCCACAAAAGGCTCAGGATCCACCAAAGGGTGGCAGCGGGCGAACACTGAGGCGCCCTTCAGAAGCTGGCACTGCTCCCAGAGGTCCTGCGGAACGAGAAGGCATCCTCAGGGAGGGGGCACTGTGGGGCCCCGGTGGGTTCCGCCTGGCCTGAGGGTGCAGCTGTGATGACTTAGGCCTGCCGCCGAAACTGGGGAAGCCCCATCCGGTCGGGACTCCTCTGGGAGCACCTGGAACATTTGTTAACTCAGTCCGTCCGTCCATCAAAGGAGAGATTGGCTTCGGGCTATGTGAAGTGGGCCAAGACTAAAGCTAGGTGCTGGACGGATCCCTGGAAATGCAGAGTCTCAGGCCCTCAAACTGTTGTGGCAGGGGGTGCCCTAGAAAGGAAAGAGGAGAGAGGTGGGGGGAGACAGAGAGAGAGGGAGGTGAAAAGAGCACGGGCCTGAAAGTCAGGCCACTTGGTTTCAGGGTCCAGTAATGCCCTTCACCACCTCCTCCCTGTAAATGAGGGGCTGAGAGACAAGGGGTTTTTTTAAAGTAGATGTTCAGGGCCTTACTCCCAGAGATTTAAATTCAGGAGGTCGGGGATGGGGCTCAGCAATATGGTTTTTCAAACATTCCCAGGCGATTCCTATGTTCACCCAGCACCCATCAACAGAAACATGTGAGGATTCTGTGAAATGTCCCAGAGCCACGGGGCAAGGCAAAAGCTATCCTTGGGTCTTATTACTTCGTTGATACCCTCAACCTCATAACACAAGGCAGGTTGGGGCTGTTTGTCCTGTATTACTGCTGTTTAATGATTCCTGATGCACTCCCCCCCACACACATAATTTAACGTCTTTGAAGTTGGGGTGCATCTTGCAGTCAATAGCATCATAATTTAATATACAGTGTTAGCTTTCTCAGTGGTACATAGAATAAGTCTTAGAATCAACAATTAGTGGTACATAGAATATGTCTTAGAATCAACCATGTCTTAGATTTGACACAATACAGTGTTATGGATAGAAATGATCCCCAGTGGGAGCATAATTTCTTCTGTGCATATCCATGCTCTCCGAATGGAAGCCAGCAATTAATGAGAGGACTTACAACCTTCAGCTAAAAAGAAAGAAGGCTAAGAGGATCTAAATTGGAGAGCCAAGCAAATCAGTGGAGCTCAAGAGAACAGGAAAAAAGAAGAAACTGCTGGCTTTGAAGAGCGAGAAATCTCTGCTCAAACTACACAGAGGGTCACCAGAGCAAGCCCATGGAAATAAAGAACCAGTCACCCCGAGCCCATCCCTTGGGCCTCCATTTTGCAGCATAGTGGAAAGGACGGAGGAATAGAAGACTGACCAGTGCTGCCCACCCTCCACCAGATACTTTGGGGCCCATGGGAAAGCTGTGCCCTGCCCACAGCGCCATATGTTGAGGCCCTGCCCCTCACCTTTCCTGCACAGCATCCATCAGAACACGCGAGCAGGGAAGAATGTCACCGCAGTCCCCACGGTCCCCCAAGGGATGTCAGGGCCCAGCCCTGCAGAGGACAGTGGCCCAGACAGACTGGACTCAGCTGGTCCCACCCTTGCCTTAGAAGCAGCACCAGGCATGGGCTGCAGAGCTGCAAAGCTGCAGCAGGCAGACATGCAAAGAGGGCAATTAGTAGCTCTCCACCCTGGAAGCCAGCCACTGGTACCAGCACTCCCTCCAGGATGCCACCCTTCTGAATTACCTCCATCAGGGCAGAGACTCTGCACCCACCAGGCTTCCTGGCAGGGCTGTGAACAAAGCCCAACTCTGCCGCTCACAGGCAGTAGAGACCTGAGCAGATCACCCCACCTCTTTGGACAGGGGTGTCCTCGCATAAAGTGAGAATACTCCCAGCACTCACACTCTCAGGGGGTGTTGGGGGAACACCACAGGGCTGGACACATCAGCAGCAGTCAATGAATGAAGACTCTGTGAAGGACCCTCTGATCAGTTAGCTTCTGGATGGCTCCATTTATCCTGCTGTTGCCACCCTGAGGATTTTACACAAGGGGAAACTGAGGTTTCTGAAGGCCAGGAAGAGTGACAGAAGCAGGCAGATGGCCCCTGGCCTTGGCATGACTCTTATAGCTCTGGATTCAAGTTTGATCTCGTCCACATGCTGGCTCTGTGAGCTTGGGCTGTTTACTTCACCCTCCTCCTCTGTAAAATGGGGCTAATACTGATAATTCCTATCTGATTAGATTGTAGGGAAGATTGAAAGAAATAAGGTGGGTAAAAGGCTTAGCCCAATAAATGGTGACCCCATTTCTTCTTTTCCTCCCCCTCCTCCTCCTCCTCCTCCCTGGCCACCAGAGAGATCCCTAATACTGTCCCTCTTGCCATTAGGCTTATCCCCCAGAATGGTGAGCATGTCACCAGCAGGGCAGAAGGACATGTTTGCCCCTTTGCCCCTATCTCCATCTCCCTGGGCTGTAAGGGGATGAGTAGTTGCCATGGTGACGTTATCACTTCAGGGTATCTCGGGTGCTCCATGTTGGACAGAGGGGCTGCTTTTGTTAGTCTTGTATTTGGGACGTTCACACTCTCTGCTTCTTTCCAGCAGGGAAGAAGGGAACCTGTCTTCTTTGTAATAGGTCTGAGAACCTCCATCCTCACTGGCAAGTGGAAGCTCAGGGAAGGAGGCTGAGGCCTGGGGCTGTCTCTTTCCCCATCCTGCCACACCACTGCCCCATATGAAACGCCTCTCAGGAAGTGAGGTTGCTGAACTCTCAAAGGGTGGTTGAGGGTGGCTCAAAGGCAGGGCCAGATGCTCAGCCTGCCCTCTTCCCCAGCCACAACTTGGAACAAGAGAAAAACTCTAAAAGGCAACTCCAGGGGGTTTCCTAGTGATGGCTGCCATACCCGGGCTGTAGAAGAGCAGCCTGGGGGCCGTCCTACAGCACAGGACCAACCCTTGCAGGTACAGGATTCAGGAACCTGGCGGGACCCATCTCAGCCAAGGAGAGAAGAAATCCC
>PVKY010003307.1:0-13629 GCA_004027775.1 Bradypus variegatus | reverse complement strand
CATGTTTTTATACTTTATATTCATATATACTACATATGAGTCTATCTTAAAATCATACCCAATATTATTGGTTTTAAAAATTTTGCATAATTAAAATAATTTTTCCATATCTTTCTGTAACTTGCTTTCTTCACTCAACTTTATGTTTTCAAGACACATCCATTTTTATTTCATGCTTTTTACCTGCTGTAGAGTTTTTTAATCAAATAAACAAACCACGATTTGTCTACTGATGACTTCTCCAGAAAGACCAGCAGGGAAAACTGTTGATTAAACAGAGCCAAGTTTATTAAATTTGCTGCAGCAAAGAAGACTAGTATCTTGAGAGAATATTAGTGGTGCTACGAAAGGAGATAGTCAGCCAAAAGGGGGTGTGAAATGAAACAAAATGAAAATTTCAGTGGCTGAGATATTTCAAATGGAGTCAAGAGGTCATTTGGGTGGGCACTCTTACACACTATATATAGATAACCTTTTTTAGATTTTAATATATTGGAATAGCTAGAAGTAAATACCTGAAGCTATCAAACTGCAACCCAATAGCCTTGACTCTTGAAAATGATTGTATAACAATGTAGCTTACAAGGGGTGACAGTACGATTGTGAAAGCCTTGTGGATCACACTCCCTTTATCCAGTGTATGGATTTTCTTTTCTTAAAAGAAAAATGGGGACAAAAACTAAATGAAAAATACAAAGGGATGGGGCAGATGATTTGGGTGTTCTTTTTTACTTTTATTCTTTATTTTTATTTTTACTTATTCTGGTATAAAGAAAATGTTAAAAAAGTAGATTGGGGTGATGAATGCACAACTATATGATGGTACTGTGAACAGTTGATTGTATACCACAGATTATTGTATGGTATGTGAATATATCTCAATAAAACTGAATTAAAAAAACAAACAAATGAAATAGGAAAAAAAAAGAGGGGGATAGTCAGG
Source organism: Bradypus variegatus (assembly GCA_004027775.1). Classification (NCBI taxonomy): domain Eukaryota; kingdom Metazoa; phylum Chordata; class Mammalia; order Pilosa; family Bradypodidae; genus Bradypus; species Bradypus variegatus. Next base: position 12,686 of record PVKY010003307.1, on the reverse strand, counting down.
GAAGAATATTTATAAGATTTAGAGGCCTGGGGTCAAGAGGTTTCAGGAAGATCTTCAAGGCAGAAAACTGGGATAGGGCAAAATTTGTGACAGTAATTTAGAATTGGTGCTCACCTGTGAACAGGCTCTTGAAACACTGATAATCAGAAACATGAGAATGTTGTTGGATAAGAGCTATTTGCCAAGGTGAGCAAACTGTTTGCCCAAACAAACTGGTTTGCAAGAGTTTCCTGAAGCAAACAGTGAAGTATTTATTGGTTTACAGACTTAATTGTGGGCAAGAATTTCCTGGAGCAGTCACACTGATAACCCGGGGGCCTCAGCAGTTCTTAGACCCAACAGTTGAGTAATGTTGAGGAGGATGGACTCGGTTCCCATATTTATCCACTCCCCTACTGATGAGCATTTAGGCTTGTTCCCCATATTTTGTTCTCATGTACAAGGCTGAATTGGGGCTTAGAGCATAGGGGTAAGAGTTTCTCTGGGCTCTCCACCTAGCAGTGGAATTGTTGGGTAGTGAGATCTGAGCATCTGAAATTTTCCTAGAGTCCTGTATTGTTTCCACCCCACCTCTCTGCCTCCTACAAGAGGAAAACCTCCCTCCACAGCCACCAGAGCAGATGGCAGGAACTGCCAGGGCTTTGCCCACACCGGCTGCCAGCCCACCTGCCTGCCCTCCCTTGTTCTGGCAGATTAACATTGACCTGTGACCCTAACAGGCTGGCCACACTCCTGGCCAATTCCAGCCTGTCGAAAAGAGTCCCCAGGGGTGGTCAGGGCCCTGGGACATGTTGGCCAGATGGGCCCGGGAGGTCTTGGGCTGGCTTCTCCCGGGAGGCAGAGCAGGTGGGCAGCCCCCAGCCACCCCCACCCCACCCCGCCCATTTTCCCATTATGCATCACTGGGCTGGAGCTGGAGCCAGATGGTGGGGATGGGGCAGCCTTGCAGCTTCTGGCCTGACAAAGGAGCCTCTATACTGCCCCCCACCCCCCAGACTCTGACCAGCTTGGCTAGTCCAGTCCCTGGCTGCCCAATCATTCTCAGCCCTGGCTGGCTTGGCCTGCCCTTGGCAGCGTTTCCCCCATACCATTTGGGGAAGAAGTTTCCCAGGCAAAGTTCCAGGACAGCCATAGGCTTGGAAACTCACTATTCATCCATCTGAGAGAGAGCAGGTATGGGCAATGCAGGGTGGCCCTGTGGTTATAAACCATCACAAATGCAAATGCAGTCACAGGATCAAGGGCAATGGGCCAGGTAAGTATTGTGGCGAAAGGTGCCTAGCACTCAGTGAGCTTTCATTAGTGGTCCCAGTGATTACTACAGAAGAGAAACTGAGGCTCAGAGAGGAGGGCACTTGTAGACGAGTCTCAGGTTACAGGTAGACCTGAGTTGGAATTCCAGATCTGCTTGGGCAGATCACCTAAGAACCCAAGTTTCCTCTTCTGAAATGCGGCTGATTAAATCCTTATCACAGAGAGTGGTCCTGAGGGTGAGGTGGGATCATACAAGAAAAGCACCTGGAGCACCGTAACACTCAATACATGTGAGCAAAATCTCATTATTCTCCTGAGATCTAGAAAGAGGTTGCAGGCACTGGAGACAAGAAAACCTCATGGTGGGGACTGGCGAATGCCAGGATATCATGACATGGTGGTTTATTGGTTCAGGCCCAGAATCCTTCCCAAGGGCCCCCCCCACCCCCACCCCAGTTAAAGTTGTGTAAACTTCCTCTCATTGTGACTCAGTTTCCTTATCTGTAAAATGGGTAAAGTGACAGCAGTTACCACATAGGGATAGTGTGAGGATTAAGTAAGCTATCATCCTGAAAGCTGTGGATCATACTCAATAAATAGTAGCTATTGTTGTGAGGCAAGGAGAGGAGCCCGGGAGAGTGCTCGGGGAGGGGCCCAGGAGGTCCCCAACTCCTGTCATCTCTGACCCTCCTGCACCAGGCTATTCTTCTGTCTTGGGACAAAGCCTGGAGGGAAGAAGGTGGAAGGGTGGCCTGGGTGACCAGGAGTCCCCCTTTGGGTGCTGCCTAAACTTCTCTGTGCAACTTTAGGCCTCAGTCTTCTCCTCTGGTGAGTGGGTGGTTTGCCCTCCACCATTTGTCAAGAGTTTGCCATTTAAAGATTCTCTCTGACACCTGCAAGAGCATGTGGGAGAGAAGGCAGGTTGGAGAGGGAGGCGAGCAACCCTCATGCCAGGCTGACTCCAGGAGCTCCTCCGAACACACAGGGCCCGGCTCATTTCCATTGGCTCCTCAGTGCCAACTGAAGTCTATTAATATCAAAGTAATGGGGTAATTACTGTGATTTGGAAAAATTACTAGTGAATGCTTTTGAGGGAATTTCAGAGTAGGGAAGAGTGCAAGTGGAACATCTGTGAGGAAAGGGATGAAGGATTGTTCTGGATGAGAGCATGAGGGTAGGTCCAGAGATCCGTATGTGACCTGTTCTGTGTGTGAGACTATGTGTGTGAGTGATGAGGGGTGGGGCGTGTGAGCTCCCAGGTCTGGATCTGGGTTCGTGGGTGCCTGTGTGAGTTATCGGGGAAGGGTTGGGAGGAAGTCAGGGCGTGGGATTTTCAGGCCCTAGGAATACCCTTACTTTGGCTGGTGCCAAGAAAGCACCAGGTTCCAGGTAAAGGACAGACCCTGGAACCAGAGCCCAGTCCTGTTTCTATACCCCCGGCTGTGGCATCTGATCCTCCCTGAGCCATCACCATCCTGAGCCACCCCAGCCCTGAGGCCACAGGCCTGGAGAAGGTTTTGATGGGAGACCCCTGAATCAGAGAGGAGGGGAAGTTGTTGAAGTGTGGTTCCTGGACCAGCAGCATTGTCATCACCTGGGAACTTGCTAAAAATGCAAATTCTCAGCCTGCTCCAGACCTGCTGAATTAGAAACCCTGGGTCTGCCTGGCAATCTGTGGTTTAAGAAGCTCTTTAGACAGAGGTGTGACATGATATGGGCCTGGGCAGGGCCCAGCACAGGAATTAGAGGATGGAGACTGTTTTGAGAGGTTTTAAGAGGTTGAATACAGGTCGTATTGGAAGATAGTATCCAATAAAAGTTGCAGCAGTGATAATAACAATAACACTTATTGGGCACTTACCCTAACAAACACTGCACTAAGCAATTCCTAGGTTTTACCTCATTTAATCCTCACAACATAGGTAGGTACTATTATGATCCCAGTTTTCAGATAGGATGCTGAAGAACAGAGGCTGACTGCCCAAGGCCACATTGGCAGGTGGGAGAGCCAGGGTGCAATTTCAGACTTCAGATGCTTGGTTTTTGCTTCTTCTCTGATACCAGGCTGCTTTGATACATTAGAGGAGGGTGGTTGGTGGCCCGAGTGGACTGCCCAGGGGAGAAGTAACTTCAAGGGAGGCCAACTCTGTTTTTGTTTTTAAACTCACTGAGCACTCACTATATGCTAGGCATTGTGCAAAGCAGTGGCAGGTGCATTTTCTCATTGAAAGGTCACACTGATCCTCTAGTACTACAACTATCCCCATTTTACAGATGATGGAACTGAGGGTCAGGGAGATTGGGTTATGTGCCCAAGATCACAGGGCAAGGGGCACAACAGAAATGTAAAGCAAGGCAACTGGGCTCCGGAGTCCTAGATCTTAATCCAGATAGGCAGACCCTAGGCTTGGAGGAAGGGTGCTGTGAGGGGGAGTTTGGAGGCCTGAGGGGACCCAGCCTCACACAGGGGTGCCTTATTATGTGTCCCCAGCACCCAGGCACAGACCATGCCCACAGTGAATGTCTGCCAAATGACATAAAGTTTGCTAAATGAAATAGTCTACAGAAGCCAGAGGAAGGAATTAAAATTTATAGAGGCTTCCTGTATGCCAGGCACCTTACACAGAGCCTGTTTAATCTCCCCAGAGCCCTTTAGCTTTTTGTTTTATTATCCCCATTTTACAGATGAGGCAAGTGGGGTTCAGAGAGGGGAGGTGACCTGGTTAAGGTCACATGGTGAATCAGCAAGGAGGACATATCTTGAGTCCAAGTCTACCTGACCCTGTACTGGTTCTCCTTCCATTGGCCCAATCTGTAACTCAGGGGCTGGGGGGAGGATTGGGTAATGGAGGGAGGCATTGAGATAAGCTTAATAAATGGTGGCTGGTGTAACAATGATAATAATTATAATTATTATTTTCATCATCTTCTGTGAAATGGATAGGTAATCCTCACATAGAGAAGGGAAGGAAGTGCTTCAAAAGTGACAATCTCAAGGAGCCCCTCCTTCCATCCCACCCCAGTCTCCCCTGCCTTCTGCCAGGGCTTCTGCCTAGGACCCTGCAGCCCCGGCCCTCTGCTACCCTCTGCTGGCATATGTGAGATGTGCAGCCTGGATGTGGCATCCATGTGGTCCAGAGCATCAGCTTGTCTCCAGCCATTCTGTCTTCCGTGAGTGGACAATTCTGAGCTGGGGGCACAACCAACCGGCAGACCCCTGGTAATGCTCCCTCTTGGGCCTCTGTTTTTTCCCCAGTGAAATGCTGGGTTGGGACTAAAAGACCTCAGACCATGTTCTGAATCTGTCTCTGCCATGGTTAACACCTTCCTAGTTCCTCCTGGCTCTAGGAAAACACAAACCTTTGCCTTGGCTCCAGACTCCTCTACTTCTATTCTCTGAAAGTACCTGGCTTCTTCTCACCTGAGCATCATAAAATCCCAGATGGTACATCAACACGAACCCATCAGGCTTATTTTCTTGCCCAGAAAACAGTTAGAGGCTCAGGATTAGGGTCTGGTTCAAGAGAAAAACCTCCCTTATGTCACCCTCTTCCCCTCCCTCCCCCCACCCCCAGAAAATGTCCCATTTTTCCGCTCCCATCACAGCTAAACTTCCTGAGTTGGTCATCTATACTTGCTCTCTCCTCTTCTGCTTGATGCCTACCCCAGGGCTCAGTCCTCAGCCCACTTTTCTTCTTTCTCTATATTCTCCCTAGGTTATCTCAGAGTGTCTCACACTTTAAACATCTTCTCTCTGCTGGTGACTTTCCCTAACCTCCTTCACCCAAGTCATCAACAACTCTTAGCAATTTTACTTCCTCAGTACCTCTTAATGATATTCTCCCTCCCCACTGCAGCTGCTCGGAGCCACCTCCATTTGTCACCTGAATAACTGCAGTAGTTTCTGGGTAGATTGTATTTTCCAATCTGACTGCAACAATACCTCCCATCTCACATTCTCCTCTGGAATCTTATCATTACCACCCTCCCCCCCAAGAGGTGGAGCTGAGTTCCCTTCCTCCTGAATCAAAAAGACCATTGTGACTGCCTTGACCAAAAGAGTACAACAGAAATGATGTTACATGACTTCTGGGGCTGGGTCAAGAAACACCATGTATTTCCACATTGCTCTCGGGCTGCTTGGTCTTACAACCCAGACACCACGCTGTGAGGAAGCTCAAGTGGCTTGTGGAGAGGATCAGAAACTCCCAGCCTCAGCTCAGCTCCCAGCCAGGAGCCCATAACAACTTGCCAGCCACATGAGTGAGCCATATTGAAAGTGGATCTCCAGGCCCCTAGTCAAGTCACACCATCGGATGCTATGCAGATCTGCATAGCAGAGCTGTCCCTGCTGATCCCTGCCAATTACAGATTAGTGCAACATCATTGACCATTGTTTCTTTAAGCCACTGAGTTTTGGGGTTTGTTACACAGTAATAGGTAACCTAAATGCTCTCCTAAATGGTCTCCTTGCTTCCATTCTGACCTTCCTCACCTTGTCCATTCTTTGATGCTCTGTAATCTCTGAGAAACATTAGTCAGTCAGCAGTTTAGAGAATTAGATATTCTGACCAACTCTCCTGTTCAAGAAATCTAAAAGTACTGGCTAAAATCTATAAATGCATTTCTGAGCTGCTAAGAAGATAAGGGATATGGCAAACCTAAATATTTCTGCAACTTCTGAATCACCCAATTTAAAACATGTAAATTAAAGAGATTATCAATTTGTTGAGTTCTTGCTATATGGAAATCTCAAACATTACTGAACAAGAGTAATTGTACCATCCTTTCTAGATTCCTAACAGCATACTTGGGGACGTGAGTCAAGTATAACAAAAGGAACTTTGATTATGAAAATTGTAAATCTTTCCTTACTAGCTTACTTGTAATAAAATTAGGACATATACACATACATGTCTACATATGTCTATATTGGCACAAACATGGTTTTCAGATACAATTTACATACTACACTGTTCACTCATTTAAAGTATACAATTTAATGATTTTTGTATATTTACGGAGTTGTCCAACCATCACGATAATTTAATTTTAGAATATTTCCATCACCCCCAAAAGAAACCCTGCACCCCTTCGCAGTCAGTCCCCATCACCCCATCCCTCTTGCAGCCCTAGGCAATCACTGATCTACTTCTGTCTCTATAGATTTGCCTATTCTGTACCTTTCAAATAAATGGAATCATACAATATGTGATCTTTTGTGACTGGCTTCTTTCATTTAGCATAATGTTTTTGAGGTTCAATTTTGTTGTAGCATATGTCAATACTTCATTCTTTTTTATTGCCAAATAGCCCATTTTTTATTGGCTATACCATGTTTTGTTAATCCATTCATCCACTGATGGACATTTAGGTTGTTTCCACTCTTTGGCTATTGTGAATAATGCAGTTATGACCACTCATGATCAAGTTTTGTGTGGACATATGTTCATTTATTTTGGGTATTTACCTAAGAATGGAATTGCCGGATCATATGGTGACTCTACATTTAACATTTGAGGCACTGCCAAACTGTAAAAACTAGAATTATTTATTTTTTAAATAAACTTTTGATTTTTAAAACAGATTTAGATTTACCAGAAGATTATGAAAGTAGAGAGTTTCCATATACTCCATACCAAGTATCCTCTGTTAGTAACACCTTATATTAGTATGGTACATTTGTTACAATTAATGAGATTTGTCTATTCTCCCCTATCTAGAATTATTTTTAAGCTACAAAGAATAGAATAGAAAAGTTTTTTTTTTTTTTACCATTCAGCATGATCACATTTTTGTATAAATTTATTTAAAACATCTGTGAACTATTAATTGTGGTTATTTAAAAAAATCTTTCATTTGGAATAATTTCAGGTTTACAGAAAAGTTGCAAGAATGGTATAAAAAAATTTTTGTACACACATCACCCAGATTCGTTAAATGTGAACATCTTACCACAATTGTTTATCCTTACCTCTGTCTCTCCTTTTTTTCTGAATTATTTGAGAGTAAGTTGTAAGCATGAGCTCTTCAATACTTCAGTATATATTTCCTAAGAACAGGGACATTATTTTAAATATCTACAGTACAATCATCTAAGTCAGGAAATTAACAGTGATACAATACCATTATCAAATCTACAAAACTTAAGATTTTACCAATTGCCCTCATAACGCCTTTTATAACAAAAGAATAGTTTTGTTTTTTTTTATCAGGTCCAGGAATTATAGTTATTTTTGAGTGGTCTTATATTGCTCAATTTTCTCATTACTTGGACAAGAAAACCAACACATTTCGGTAAAAAAAAAAAAAAAAGTAAGGGAAATTCTCAAAGACCAAAAGAGAAAAAAAATAAAAAACCAAAACCAAAAAACCCAGGAACCCGAGAGTAAGGAACTTCAAAAGTCACAGCCACTCTGATGGCATCTATCAATACCCAGGAAACAGAAGTTTGAGTTTTGATGGGTGTTTGGGAGTATATGGGGCAAGTCACAGATCTGGGGTTCACTGGAGATTAAAAGGCTGATAGGAGACCCCCACATAAAGCCAGGGCCTCGAAGGCCTGCAATCTTTTGAATGAGTGAACTGAATAAGAGCAGCACAAAGAAATTTAACTTGAACATGATGGTGTGCATTCATTTCTTAGCACTGCTGTTACAAATTACACACATACACACCCCTTGGCATACACACACACATACATGCATACTTGCATACACAGCCACACACCTCTGCATACACACGCACATGCCACTGATTTCTCTGGCTCTATGCCCCTCTTCCTTCTCTGCTAGAGTCCTCTTACTCAACACACTCCACCCCTCTTCTTCCTCCCTTCCCATTACAACCACAGAAAATTCTGCATCAGGCGTCTTTCCCACCAAGTGTGCCTGGGCCTCATTAAGTCTTTTTTAAGCAGGGCAGTACGTGGGGGGACTGTTAAGGACCTGGCTCCAGGCTTTGGTCCCGGGAAAGGACCCTCACCGCCCCCCCCCCACTGGCCTGCTGCCTGATCCTGTTTCCCTTCGCTTCTCTAAGATCAGCGTAAAACTTCCAAAAGCCAAGTAGAGTAGATTGTAACTCCCATTGATCACAATTGCTTACTCCCAGATATCTCAAACTGCCCCCAATGTTTAAGCAGAATCATATTTTAAAAATATCACTGCAGATATACACTGCTATAGTCTCTTCCTTCTTCCTTTCTTTTTTTTCCTCTTTCTGTTTTTCATATATTTATTGTTACATATATGCCATATATGCCAAATCCTGGGTTCATTTGTTTTTCACTTATGTCTCTCTTGTTGTAACACTTATCACTCAATATTTAGGCTATTTGATTGATGTCTGTTTCCAAGATAATTACAACTTATATTTTTTGAATGTGTACTATGGATAAGAATTGTGCTAGGCCGTTTAACCTACATTATTTTATTTCTCATAATAATCCCAAGTGATGGTTATTTTAATATCCCCACTTTATAGATTATGAAACAGAATCTTAAGGGGTTAAATAACCTATCCAGGGCCACCCAGACAGTAAGTGGCACAAGGAGGATCTGAACTCAGGAAATCAGAATCTAAAGTCCATGTTCTTAACCACTGTGCTGGTTTGAATGTGTTATGTCCCCCAAAATGTCATTATCTTGTATGGGCAGACATACCAGTGTGGATTACATTGTAATTCTTTGAGTGTTTCTGTGGAGATGCGCCCCACCCAACTGTGGGTGATGACTCTGATTGGATAATTTCCATGGAGGTGTTACCCCACCCATTCAGGGTGGGTCTAAGTTAAAGCACTGGAGCCATATAAATGGGCTGACAAACAGAAGGAACTCGGTGCAGCTGAGGGTAACCTTTTGAAGAAGAGCTACAGCCAGAAGAATGCACAGAAGCTGAGAGAGTAGCTGCAGATGAGAGACAGTTTGAAGATGGCCATTGAAAGCAGACTTTTGCTCTGGAGAAGCTAAGGACAAACGCCCCAAGAGCAACTGAGAGTGACATTTTTGAGGCACCGCATCTTAGAGAGGAATGTCTTGGGAAAAAGCCATTTCAAACCCAGAACTTTGGAGCAGACACCAGCCTCGTGACTTTCCAGCTAACAGAGGTTTTCCGGACACCACTGGCATTCCTCCAGTGAAGGTACCTGATTGCTGATGTGTTACCTTGGACACTTTATGGCCTTAAGACTATAACTGTGTAGCCAAATAAACCCCCTTTTATAAAAGCCAATCCATTTCTGGTGTTTTGCATCCTGGTAGCATTAGCCAACTAGAACAACCACCATGACATTCTGCCTCCCAGTGGACTGTATAGTCCATTTACAACTGAATCTCTACACTTAGCATTATAGATGTTCAAAAAATATTTGTTGAATGAAACTCATCACTTGCTATGTGGGTTGTAGAAAGGAGGAATAGAAGGGCTATTGGGCTTGGAAACCAGACAGACCCTGGTTAGAACAGAGGTCTGTCTCTTACTAGCAGTTTTTATGGGGATTACGATACAAACTGTGGCAGGTTCTAGGTCAGATTTCAATGAAAGATTGATGGAATGTATATAAATCAGCTGGCCGATGTACCAACATGTTGCAAACACTGAATAAATGCTATCTATGTATTATATATGTCTGTGTAGCAGCCCTCCTATCTGTGCCTTGTCTCCGTCCTCCACTCCTTGCTGGCATATGTTAGGCAATAGATAGGACTGCATCAGTGGCTATATATATTTCCTGGGACTTCAAGTAGATCCCTATGTATGTGGCTTCAGTGAATTTTCAGTGGTATAAAGCCATTCCCCTATTGTTGAGCTCTGGTTATTTGCCAATATAAGGCTGCTGTGGACAACTTGTATATACACATTTCTTGTGAGTTGCTTTCTTGATGGTAACCTATGTGGAGGGTTTTAGCTGAAAAATTCACAGGGAGTGTACATACGGATGTGGCCCTAATTATTTATTGCTCAACACATCCAAGATAGGAGTGGGGGGTGTATACAAGGTGCAGCCAGGAGGGCTGGTTTGGGTGGGTGATGTAGTGGGTTTTTTTTTGAAAATGATCACCCTTCTCTTCTGCAATTGGTAGCCATCTAACAGAGTGGTTCAGTGCCAAGGCACTGGTGTCAAACAGGCCTGGGTTTGAATCCCAGCTCTGCCCCTCTTATAAATGTGACTTTGCCCAGTCAGACCTTTTGAATCCAATTACGTTTTCCCTTCTGTATAAAGGAGGTGTTCCCAACAGAAGCTACTTCATGAGGCTCCTGCAAAGCTGAGATAAGGAAAATGCTAAGATGAGAATAACATGGAAAATGGCCAATAAACATTCAGTACATGAAAGTGATTATATGGATAACATGTGATTCACAGCATAATATGAATTTTTACATTTATTTGATTCGTACACAAGCCTTGTGAGATAGGATTATGATCTCCACTTCACAGATGAGGAAATCGAGGAAGGAAGAAGTGAAGTGATTGGACATGCAGCTACAAGAGTGTCTGAGCTGGAATCAGTCTCCAGACGCCCAGACCCAGAGACCCTCCCCGCAGCCCTCTCTCTACACACCAGGAGTCCTGGGTTCTGCTGTGGCCAGACCTCAGTGTGGGACTTAAGGCTTCTCTGAGTCTCGATGCACTCGATTGTCAACAGGTTAGCCTCTTAAAGTCTCCTTCAGTATTGAAGTGGGGAACGCGTCCACTCCTTCCTCAGCCCTAAAGGCACCTGCAGCTCGCTCACCAACCCCCAGCGGGCGGGGCCTGCCAGCTATGGAAATCACGCCCACACCAAGCCACGCCCACCGACCAATGCCCCGCCCCATACCGAGAAACCAGCTCCTGCTGAAGCTCGCCCACTAGCACCCACGCCTGTGAAATCCCTTGCGGCTTGCTGTCTGTTTCTTAAACTCAAGCCTTGACCCCGGTGTCCACCGCTTCGCCCATACGTAATAGCTCCGCCCTGACGCCCAAAGCCTCTCACCAGGCCCCAAGGTTCTGCCCTTGTTCTTGTGCTCACAACTCTGTGAGCTACGGTCCAGTGCCTCGAGGGCCCTGACCAGAACGGAGTCTCCTTCACAGGAACCTTGGCCATCGTCCTCGACATGAAGCCCCGCCCCCTGCATAGCTCCTCCCTGGCACCCGCACCTCACCAGCTCCTCTCCTTACTTCGTGGCCCCGCCGTTATGGCCTCACCCTTAAGTAGCTCATTCTGCTCCCTGCGGCTCCTGGACCCCGCCCTAGCCTGCCCCAAGGTGTTTATGCCCCGCCCCCGGCTATTTGCCACACTTCCTGTAGACCCGCCCCCTCTAGACCCCGCCCCCAGCGGCCGGGGGTAGGTGGCGGCTGACCCAGCCGGGCCCCAGCTGCCCTCTGCCCTGGGTGCTCGGTCGGAACCGGCCGGGCACGTCTGGGCAGGGTGAGCGCCGCGGCCGGGCGGTCCAGAGGCGAAGATGGCGGCAGGCAGGCGCGCCCCGCGCACCGGGCTGTTGGAACTGCGGGCAGGGGTGGGCTCCGCGGCCAGCGGCGAGCGGTGGCAGCGGGTGCTGCTTAGTTTGGCGGAGGACGCGCTGACTGTGAGCCCCGCCGACGGCGAGCCCGGCCCCGAGCCCGGCGCCCCGCGGGAGCCCGAGCCCGCGCAGCTCAACGGCGCTGCCGAGCCGGGCGCGGCGCCCCCACAGCTGCCGGAGGCGCTGCTGCTCCAGCGGCGCCGCGTGACGGTGCGCAAGGCTGACGCCGGTGGGCTGGGCATCAGCATCAAAGGTGGGCGCGGGGGCACCGAGGACACGGAGTCGTACTATCTGTGGAGCCGCCGAGGGCTCAGGGGTCGTGGGGACTGGCGCCGCACCGAAGACGTGGAATAGGAGGCTGTCTGTCAGAGAGCATGGGGTGGGGGACTCTGAGGAGATGGGGCACACGGGGACCTCCAAGGTAGGAGACTTGGGGTCCCTGACAGTGAAGGGAGAAGCCAAGGGCAAAGGTTTTGGGAGTTGGGGGTACTGGCGGAACAGGTGTGGAGGGGGTTGAGGGCGCACCAAGGAAACGTGGGTGGGGATTTCTGCGTGGAGTCACAGGGGTCTGAGGGGGACAACTAGGATGGGCACCAAGGACAAGAGGGGCTCCAGGAGAGCAGAGGGTGAAGAAAGGGGTTGAGGCCTGGGACACTACTTAGGCAAGGAGAAGCAAGTCCCTGAGACACCAGCAAGGTGGAGGGAGTCTGGGAAGGACATGCGTGGGGAGGAGACAGTAGGTGGGAGCACAGGCTGGTGTCACAGACAAGGGCCAGAAAGGACGCAGAAATATGAGGACCCAGAATGGCTGTTTGCCTAGGCAGGGAGCCCTAACACCTGGGTTTGAGTCTAGTGATCTGACCCTCCCCACCTTGCACAGGATTGAAAGGGACAGAAGCAGAGTTGCTACTCCTCTTTGTGCTCCCAGCCCACTG
>PVKY010003306.1:8391-22132 GCA_004027775.1 Bradypus variegatus | reverse complement strand
TCTCTTGCTGGTTTCAGAACTTTCTCCTTTTATTCAGCATTTGACAATCTGATCAGAATACGTCTCAGAATGGGTTTATTGGATTTGTTCTATTTGGAGTTCATTGGGCTTCTTTTATTTGCATACTTATGTCGCTTAGGAAGGTTGGGAAGTTTTCCCCAACAATGTCCTCAAATACTCTTCCTAGCCCTTTACTTTTGCCTGCATGTTCTGGAACACCAGTGGTTCTTATATTTGTGCACTTCATGTTGTTCCTCATTTCCCTGAGATCCATTTCAAGTTTTTCGATTTTTTTTCAACATTTGTTCTTCTGTGCCTTTGCATTCCATAATTCTGTCCTCAAGACTGATAATTCTTTCCTCTGCCTGTTCAAATCTGCTGTTGTATGTCTCAAGTATATTTGGTTTGATCAACGGTATCTTTTATTTCTGTAAGATCTACTATTTTTAAATTTACTCTTGCAAATTCTTCTTTATGCTCTTCTAGGGTCTTCTTCATATCCTTTATATCCTGAGCCATGATACTGGTGTTTGCGAGTACTTCTTTGATTAATTGCTCCAAGATCTGTGTCGCCTCTGGCTTTTTAATTTGGTTGTTCGGCTTGCCCATAACTTCTGGTTTCTTCATATGCTTTACAATTTTCTGTTGTTTTTGGCCTCTTGGCATTTGCTTATCTTGATAGGGTTCTTGTAGGATATGCAGGCTTATTTGAACACCTATCTACAATTTGGCAGAGCAACAGCTTGGTGGTGGGCACTTTCTCTGAGCTATCAGCAGGTAGTGCCCTGAACCACCTCTTACCCTCAAGCCAGTTCTCCCCAACTTAATCTATGCACTGAGCAGGATCCAACCTGGATGGAAATCCAGTCAGTGCACCAAATTTCCATGGGCACTGGGGTTCACCAGCCCTGTGGGTGGGGAGCGGGTCCTTCATTGTTTGGCGGGGAGTCTGCTCTAGGCACAGTGGTCCCGGCAGTTCCTGGAGCTGTGAGCAGACCGCACCAGGGCTGTGGAGCTGCTTGTCTCACCCTCCAGCTCAAATACACTGCAGTCCCTGAGCACTGTGCGCCCGTGTCTCCCTGGGGCTGAGGAGGGCTCTTGGCACTTCCATGCAGCACCCTTGCCTCTAGGCTGTGCACACTGCAGGATTCCATGGAGGAAGACTGGATGCTGTCACAAGTCCACTGAATGCTGAATTCCCTCAAAGGAGCTCTCAGTTTCAGGGATGTGATGGGTTTTTTCTTCTGACAGCTGCTGAGAAGGGTGCATGAGGCATAGAAAGCTGCCCCCCTCTGTGCTCATCAGCCGGCTCCAACTACCAGTCCCCAGTGGCAGTTCAGGCCAAGCACTCACCTGTACTAAATGCGGTGTCTCCATCTTTCCAGCTAGGTCCTTACTCTGTGGTGTAGAATTCCATCTGGCCAGTGGCACCCTGGAACTGCTGTTCTGGAGTGCTTTCTCTCCTTTATCTAGCATTTTTCATTTTTCATTTCTCCTAACCTGCCATCTTCCTGGAAGTCTGAATTAATTTTTGTACATAGTGAGAGGTATGGGTCCACATTCATTCTTTTGCATGTGGCTCTCCAGTTTTCCCAGCAATATTTATTGAAGAGACTGTTCTTTCCCCATTGAATGGACTTGGCACCTGTGCTGGTTTGGATGTATTATGTCCCCAAAAAGGTCATGTTCTTTAATGCAAATTTGTGGGGGCAGATGTATTAAAGTTGATGAGGTTGGAATCTTTGGATTAGGCTGTTTCCATGGAGATGTGACCCACCCAACTGTGGGTAATACCTTCAATTGGATTATTTCCATGGAGGTGTGGCCCCACCCATTCAGGGTGGGTCTTGATTAGTTCACTGGAGCCCTATGAGAGCTCACAAACAGAAGGCTCTTAGAGAAGCTGCAGCATGAGAAACAATTTCGAGACAGCTGTTAAAAGTAGACTTTTGCTAGTTCAGAGTTTGCCTAAGAGAATACCCCCAGACGACTAGAGAGAAACATCCTGGGAGAAAGCCATTTTGAAACCAGAACCCTGGAGTAGACGCCAGCCATGTGCCTTCCGAGTTAACAGGTTTTCCAGATGCCATCGGTGTTCTTCAATTAAGGTACCCTGTTGCTGATGCCTTTGTTTGGACACTTTTATGGCCTTAGGACTGTAACTGTGTAACCAGATAAACCCCCTTTATAAAAGCCAGTCCCTTTCTGGTATTTTGCAAAATGGCAGCATTAGCAAACTGGAGCAGCACGCTTTTATAGTCAAGTGGCCATGGGTGTGTGAGTTTCTCTCTGGACTCTCAATGTATTCCATTACTCTGTATGTCTACCCTTATGCCATCACCACTGTTTAAATTACTGTATCTTTGCAGTAAGTTCTAAAATTGGGATGTGTGAGTCCTCAAACTATGTTCTTTTCCTAAGTTGTTTTGGCTATTTGGGGCCCCTTGCAGTTACATAAGAATCTGAGAATTAGTTTTTCCATTTCTGCAAAAAAAGCTGTAGGGATTTTGATAGAGATTGCATTAAATTTGTATTTAGGCAGTACTGACATCTGAACAATATTAAGTCTCCCAAACCACGAACTCGGGATGTCTTTCCATTTATTTAGGTCTTTAATTTCCTTCAGCAACATGTTATTTTCACATCCTTGGCTAAAATTTATTCCTATGTATTTTATTATTTTACATGCTATTGTAAATGGAATTGTTTTTGTGACTTCCTTTTAGGATTGTTTGTTGCTGGTGTTGAGATACCCATCTGACGTCTATTCCCTGCAAATTTGCTGAATTCATTTATTAGTTGTAGCAGCTTTCTTGTGGATTCTTTGGGATTTTCTATATGTATAGGAGCATGTCATCTGTGAATAGGGATAATTTCACTTTTCCTTTCCAGTGTGGACACCTGATATTTTTTTCCCTTCCCTTATTGCTCTGGCTAGAGCTTCCATTTTATCACATTTCCCTTGTGCTTTGTTCTTTGAACCACGTTTAATAGCATGTTGTTTAATTTCCACATATTTATAAATTTCCAGTTTTCTTTCTGATATTTCATTGTGATCTGAGAAGATATTTTATAGGATTTGAACATTAATAGTTATTAAGATTTGACTTGTGACCTAACATGATCTACCCTGAAAAATGTTCCATGTGCATCAAGAAGGCTGTGTGTTCCACTTTGGGTGGGTGTGGGGTTCTGTAGATGTCCATTAGGTCTGATTAATATGTTATTCAAGTTGTATGTTTCCTGACTGATCTTCTGTTGAGATGTGCTATGAGTTATTCAGAGTGGTGTCCTGAAGTCTATTATTGTAGGTCTCTTTTTCCCTTCAGTTCTGTCCATTTTTGTTTCATTTTGGGGCTCTGTTGTGATTAGATGTTTATATTCATATCTTTTTGCTGTGTGCTTATAATAGTTGTAATTCCTTGCTGGATTGGACTTCTTAGCAATATATAATGTCCTTCAGTGTCTCCTGCAATCTTTTTTCACTTGGGCTCTATTGTGTCTCACAATAACGTAGCCCCTCTGGATCTCCCCTGACCACTATTTGCAGGAACTGTCTTTTTCTGCCCTTTCAGCCTCCTTGTGTCTTTGTGGCTGAAGGCGCCTCTTACAGACGGCATAGGGGTGTACACCACTCGGCTTCACCCACCCGCCTGTCCCCACCTCTTAATGTGGTAACTGAGAAGGGAGGTTTGCTTCTGCCACTCAGCATTGGTTTCCTGCCTGTGTTTTATGTTTCTCGTTCCTCAGTTAATCCATTGTATGGTTTTTATTCCTCGGTTAATCCATTACCGCCTTCTTTGGGGATTATGTCCTTTTTGGTAGTGTACCATGTTGATGCCCTTCCTCTTTCCTTTTCTCTGTATTTTCTGGTTATGTCCTTAGCGGGTACCTTTATTAATATAATTAATACCTGAAACTCATGACAGCCTAGTTTCAGCAGTAGACAAAGTCTGCTCCTATGTATCTCCCTTCCTCCCTCTTTGTTCATATTGTTATTGTCTCCAAGTATATCTTTATATATTGTAGGCCTATAAAGATAGATTTTAAATGCTACTTTGCACATTTGCCTTTAAGTCCTATTGGAGGAGGAAACGTAGTTACAAACCAACAGTACAATAATACAGTATTGTATATTTAGCTATGTGGTTACCTTTACCCATGTTCTTTATTTCTTGTTACGGCTTCGAGTTACTGTTTAGGGTCCTTGTATTTCAGCCTCAAGGACCCCGTTTAGCATTTCTGGTGGGGAAGGTCTTCTGATAATGAACTCTTTCAGCTCTTGATTACCTACAAGTGTCTTTTAATTTCTTCATTTTTCTTTTCTCTCCATTTTTGAAAGCTGCTTTTGCTAGATTGAGAATTCTTGGTTGAGTTTTTCTTTTCGGACTTTTAAAATGCCACCCTGGTGTCTTCTGGCCTCCAAGGTTTCTGATAAGAAACCTGCTCTTCATCTTACTGGGGATCCCTTGTATGGGACAAGTCACTTCTGTCCTGCAGCTTTAAACATCCTCTTTGTCTCTGGAGTTTGACAGTTTCCCTGTAATGTGTCTTGGTGGAGATCTCTCTGAGTCTGGCCTGCTTGGAGTTCATTGAGCTCCCTGGATGTGCATATTCATGATGTTCATCAGATTTGAGAAATTTTTAGCCATCATTTCTTCAAATACTTGTTCTGCCCTTTCCCTCTTGTCCTTCTGGGACTCCAGTGATGCATGTGTTCTTTTGCTTGGTGGTGTCCATAGGCCCCACAGGCTCTGTCCATTTTTCTTCCTTCTTTATTCTCCTTATACTGGATCGTTTCAACTGTCTTAACAGGTTCCCTCATCCTTTTTTCCTTTTCAGATCTGCTCTTGAATCCATCTAATGAGCTTTTTACTTCAATTACTGTACTTTGCAGCTCCAAAATTTGTTTGGTTTCTGTTTACAATTCCCATCTCTTGATTTGGTTCAAACATTTCCTAACCTCCTTTAGTTCTCTGTATATGGATTCCTTTAGTTCACTGAACCTACTTAAGACAGTTGATTGCAAGTCTTTGACTAATTGTTTCAACTTATGAGCTTCCTCAAGGATGGTTTCTGGCAAGTTCTTTTTCCTGTGAATGGACCATGCTCTCCTGTTTCTTTGTATGTTTTGTAATTTCTTTGTTGATAACCGGACATTCTGAGTGTCATGTTGATGTAACCCTGGAAATCTAGCTCTCGCACTCCTCTGGGGTGCTAGGTGTGTTTTGTTGTCTTGTCCTTGGGCACTAGAGCTGTCAGTTTGTTACTCTGGCAACTATTTTTGTTCCCAAGTGAGGGATGGAAGATGACAGAGGAACAGAAGGGACCTGCCTCCTTAGGACTCCTCGCCTTCTTTTGTCTAAGGGGCTGAACAACAGCTTCCCAGGGGCGGCCCCCAGCACCCAGCAGGAACTGGTCCAGGGCAGCGGTGGGCGGTCAGACCCCACACTGAATCTGGAGGCCTCGGTCCACACCACACACTCCGGCCTGGCAGCTGCCCCAGGAGCCCGGGCTGCAGGCCCCACTATCGCCAGCCCCGTGGGAGCCCCTGCTCGGAGGGAGACCCACCAATGTTCCCCAGTCACCACCCCTCAGTTCCTCCTGGTGCTACAACCTGTTCCACTGGATGCCAGAGCTCCAGAACGGCAGATCCGTGCAGCTCCTGCCTGGCCAGTAGATGTTCCTGTGGAGGGACTGACTCTGGAGCCCCCACGCCACCATCTTCCTGGTTTCTTTCATCACGGCTGATTGTAATGGTTTATTTGGGGTGTGTGGCTCCACCATGATTCCGAGGGATCAAAAGCAGCTGTTCCCAGTATCACTCTGTCCCAGCCCCATCCTTCCACCCTGCCCCCCACCCGGGCGCCGGTCTCTCTCATGTCTGGCTCGTCCTTCCTGCATTTCTTCCACACCGATGAGCAGCTGCGTGTGCCTCACAGGGTGGGTGCCCGCACTTTGTTCGTCGCCCTGGTGTATAACGGTAAGGAAGCTC
This sequence comes from Bradypus variegatus, assembly GCA_004027775.1. Lineage (NCBI taxonomy): Eukaryota > Metazoa > Chordata > Mammalia > Pilosa > Bradypodidae > Bradypus > Bradypus variegatus. Next base: position 16,137 of record PVKY010003306.1, on the reverse strand, counting down.
CCTCACCAGGTGAGTGTCCCGTACTTTCCTGTGTCATGGCGCCGTGCCTCACCCCGCCACCCACGGCTCCTGGCCTGTGCCTTTCCCTCTCCCTCCTCCTTTTAGAGCTATGCTCTTTCCATTTTGTCCCAGCATGTAACATGGGCACAGCAGACTTCCGCCCCCTTCCTTACCTTTGTCTCAGCCTCGGGATTGTTAGCGCTGTCAGTTACTCTGCTGACGCCTTCCAGCATGTACCCCCACAGCTTGCCCAAGAAGGCCGAGGGCTGCACTCTCCCTACGTTAGTGTATGTGGGAGACACGTTCTGCAGCCCTGATGTTTGACGGACATCATGCCTGAACATGGAATCCTTGGCTTCCAGGCTTTTACTGCTTTCATACTTCCATGCTTTTACTGAGTGTGTAAAACGGCTGAATCCGTTTTTTTCCTTGCCTTGTGTGTCGGGTTTAAAGGACTGGCACGAGGCCGCTGGCATCCTGGGCGAAGGCTGCGGTCTCTCCACCACAGCAGATGGCAGTGCGGGCATGTCAGTTACACCTGTGTGAGCAGCCACCATGGTGTCCACTGCCCAGAGCAAGGAGGAGCGCGCTGGCTGAGCTGAGCTGAGTGGGTGCTGGAGGATGGTGCAGTCCTGTTCCACCCATGGTGGCAAGAACCGACACGGTGAGAAGCCCATTTCTTTCCACGAGTTCCCTCATACTTGGCCCAGTGTCCGCAAAAGCTAGGAGGCAGCTGTGAGAAGGAAGGACCAAACCCACCCAGTGAAGCGGCCTTCGTTCAGAGCACTGCACTTGGCTTTCAGAGGGGCCGCAACAGCCAGTTACGGAGAAAGAGCTTCTGGCACTCCTTTGTGCTGTGCGATGTGACCAGAGGGAGGATCTCCTAGAGCCGCCAGCACAGCCGCCACCTCCTCTAGCCGTGTTCCAGGCGGATGCTGCCCCTGGGTTACGAACGCCTCCTCTGCCGACTCTGGGACCACAGCTACCCCGTGGAGGATGCCACACACCCGAGGAAAGGACACGTCCGCTGGAGCAGGTTGAAAACTCAGAAACTTAAGATGCACAGAAGCAATGCCGAAGACTGGAGTGGTGGCATGAAAAATTCATGCAGGCTGTGCATTTCCAGAGGGTGAAAGATGGCACGTCAGAGGGACGTGGTGTGACTACCAAAGACTACTTGGAATAGTGGAACAACCAGCATAAAAATTTAAATATGTATTGATTTCTAACTGGGCAATACCAAGGACCTCTTCTGCTCTATAAAGGAGTTTCATTTGAAAAACACTTGGTTACTAGTATAAAAACAATTCAGAATAGTTAAAAAATAAATACATTAGATATACACTGTAAAATTGTAATTATTTTTTGCTTGGAATTTCAGGGTTTTTACATTTAAACAAAATATTTTAAAAGTTATAAACCAATCTCAGAGCTACAGCCTAAGTTGGTTTTGAGATTGGGTATATTTGTTTTTTAATTTGAATATTTATAGAAATAATATAAAAATTAAAGAGAATGAGAGCAGTACAGTAAGGATGACTTAAATTTGAACTGTAGAATTACTACAGTATATTGAAAGAACTCAGTTATATTTTAAATCACAAGTATGGGTCAGATCAGGGACATAACTTATTATAACTCATTTTTAGAGTAAGAAGTTGACCCTTCCCTCTGAATCGCTTGTCAAGGATAAACTGGCAGGTCAAAACTTAGGAAACAGCTTTGATTGTCTTTAGAACAGAAAATGAAGTCTTTCCATACCAAATCAGATACGGTTAAATCAATTCATAAAAACTGGATCTTTATGGAGTGAGCTCAAATTTTTCTTACCAGATGGCATTACAGAATTAGACTTGTGCCTCCAATGGAAGAAACACTTTTCAATAAACAAAGTAGACATTGTTATTAAGGAAGCAATAAAAATGGGAGTGTGGGAAAAAAATCTGGTGCCAATCTGATTCTCTGGCCTTTGTAAACTATTTTATCTTTTTTGTGGATTTTATCATTATCGTTTTCTTCAGTGTAAAACAGCTTTGAGATAACGTCATACACCATACAACTCACCCATTTGAGATGTGCAGCTCAGTGGGTTCTGGTATATTCGTAGGACTGTGCAGCCATCACTGCAATCTCATTTTTGAGTTTTCATCGCCTCAAGAAAACCCCGCACCATTGACAGCTGCTCCACCTGCTGCCCTCGGCAACACTAAACCACCTTCAACTCTCCGGGTTTCCCTGTTCTGAACATTTCATAGAAATGGAACTGTATCCTCCTCCTCTGGGGTCTGGCTGATTTCACCTAGCACGTCTTCAAGGTTCATCCACTTTGTAGCATGTATCAGGACTTCATTCCTTTCTATTCCCCAAAAAATACTTTATCATAATGATATATATTTTATTTACCCATTCATTGGCTGATGGACATTCGGGTTGTTTCTGCTTTTGGCTATTACAAACGATGACACTATGAACACTTGCGTATCCGTTTGTGCATGGACATATATTTTCATTTCTCTTGAGTGTGTACCTTGGAATGGAATTGCTGAGTCATATGCTAACTGTACGTTTAACCTTTTCAGGAACTGCCCATTAGTATTCCAAAGTGGCCGAGACATTTCATATCCCCTCTAACACAGGGTAAGACTTCCAGTTTCACCAGTCTGAACATTTACTCTCTCTTATTATAGCCCCACCAGTGACGTCTCTTCTTGTTGTGTTTTGATTTGCATTTCCCTGATGGCTAATGATGCCGAGAATCTTTTCAGGTGGCTGTTGGCCATTTATTCTACTGATTTTTGCTCCTTAACAAAAACTGCTGACACACCCAGAAACATTTTCAGAATTCAGGGTCTATTTTCCACTGCTGAGGCACTTGTTCTGATGCTCTCTTCTGGGCTCCCTCCGACATGCCAAGCTCCATGTTCTGATGTATTTGCCAAAGTCCTGTACGTACAAATGGCTCAACTTGGCTTTGAGCTGCCCGTCACTGAGCCCGAGCGCAGTGCTCAGTTAGGATGTTCCTAAAGCACGCACTCGTTCTAACTCCTGGAGCTGCACGTTGCCGTGACGGATATTCATCCAGATTGAATCTTCTTCAGTGGCACTTTTGTTTCTTTTGAATTTGTCCCTGACCAGTCCTTCAGGTGTTTGCGATCATTTGGAATCTGCCAAATTACTTGCAAAATCCTTCTGTACAGAAGAACGTGCAGCCTTCTCAGGATGTGCTTTAGAGTTAGCGTCACTGGGGTAAGCGGGAAGCCACCCTGTCCGTCAGACCAGCTATCTTTTAAATACATTACGTTTTACCAGGAAGTATCTTGTGGTTTATTGCTCTGGTTTAATTCTCACAGGTTCTCCGTGGGCCCTTTTGATGGGCAGATGCAGGTCTCTATTTCTGGAAATTTTCTAGGGTGATGGCTTCAAATATGAATCGTTTTATTTCAGTTACCCAAATGAGACAGTTATCCCTTCTTTGCCTGTCTCCCATTTCCTCAACATCCTTCCTGACCAATTTTTTTTTAAATTGAATTTATTGAGATTCCTGACCATTTTTACTCTGTGTTTTAGCTCTTTATTCATGCTCCTGGTTGTCTTTCAACTTCAATGCCTGTTCTTGGGCATCTTGCAATTTACTCTTCACTTCTAAAATAATTTTGCCTTTTTCTTCCATTTCCTTCCTGAATTCAACAGCTATTTTCAGTTCTCCCTGTTTTTCTTCCATTTGTTATTAGTTTTTGAATTTCAGAATCAAGGTGATTTTTCCCATCTCCAAATGCCTGTTGGGATATACCTAACTCGACATTTAGTCCTTATTAATATTATTTACAAACATTCCATGCCCAAATGATGTACACCTCCCCTCCACTCCGTGTAATATATCTCCTTTCTGTTTCTGTAAATTTGCCATTTCTAGACACCTTTTGTAAGTGATGCTGTACAATATTTGCCCTTTTGTGTCTGGCTTATTTCACCAAGCACGTTTTCAAGGTTCTTCCACTTCACGGCACATTTATCTGAATAATGGTCCATCATGTGTACACACCTCGTTTTATCCAGCACTTGTTAACGGACACTCGGGTTGTCCCCGCCTCTTCCTGCTGGGGGTAATGCCGCGATGAGCACTGGGGGCAGCCTCTGTGGGGACGCACGTTCCCTTTGGGTGTATGCCCACGAGTGGGATTTCCGGTCCTGCGATCAGGCCACCTGTGACCTCTTGAGGAACCAGCGTCCTGCTCTCCACCGTGTCCGCCATCGTACGTTCTCTCCAACAGTGCACTGGAGTCCCACTTCTCTGCATTCTCATCACGACCTGTATTTCCCATGTTTTCAAGAACAGCTGCCCTTGTGGGTGTGAAGTGGCATCTCGTGGTTTTGAGTTGCGTTTCCCTAATGGCTGATGATGCTGATGACGTGTTGCTCCATGTGTACTGGCCACTTGTCATCTGTGGACAAATTGTCTACTCCTATCTTTCCCCTATTTTCAAATTAGGTTCTTTTGGTGGTGTAAAGATTTTGCACATGTTTTGGCTATTAAGCTCCTCTCTGATACACAGTTCGCCACTCTTCTCCCATTCTGGGGGTCACATCTATTTCGTGCTGTTTCACTGTTTCTGGGGGTCAGGGGCTGCACCTTCCTCGTTGCTAACAGTGGAATTTCATGTTCTGATTTTTGGTGTGTGTTTCCTGCATTTTCTTCTCGTTCCTATTTCTGATATTGGGGTGTTTATGAGTCCTGGTTTAACGACAGGCTAACAGAGCTCAGACCTTCGGCAGGGGTGGAAGGTGGTTTCATGGTTCTCGTGAATTCTGCAGAACCCCAAGGCCTCTCTTACTGCTTTTCCCCTTACCAACAGATTGCCAAAACGGCACTTCTCCCGTATCGCACTTTCTCCGTCCCCAAACACAGAGAAAACGATGCGTTTCTGAAGACACCCCTTTAAGTGGTGGCCCTGCGTCCATTCCCTGAAGTCTGCTCCTGGTGGCCTGGGCACGAGAGGATTCTGCAGACTAGGACGGACTTGCCTTTTCCCTTTTGCCTTCTTGGGAAGTTTAGGCTTGTTTGCCTGTGGACTTACCGTCCCCTTCTAGGCTTCTGTGTTGTGTGGGGAGGAAACCCGGGGAGGAAGGTGGGCTAGCTGGTGGCCATTGTCGTCCATGGCCCCCTATTAATTCAGGGGGGCTGGCGAGTTCCACCCTGCGCCTCCTTGGCTGCCACGGCGCTCACCCCCCCCGCTGGTGACATGATGGCTGTGGTGCTCCCCCCAGCATTGACACACCCTGACACCTGGCAGCCCGTGTTCCTCTGCTGTTTAGTCTTTAAAAAGCCTGTGTAGAATGAGACAAAACAACAGTTTCTGTCGGCACCCCGTGGTTTCTTTCTCATCTTGACCAGTTAACACGCCCCTACCTGTCTCTTCCAGCTCCTCCACCTCACTCTGCTGCTGCCCCCCACCAAAGGGTGGCCGCACCTTGAGAAGACCAGACGCCACACTCGGGGTTGGTTTCGTTTTCCTTTAATTTTTTTTAAAAAAAGCCCCTAAATTCTATGGCTTCCGGAAGCATCAGAGAAACATAAATGCCGTTCTGTACACTTTGTAAAGCAAGAACTAGACTCGTACGGCCGCCGCCTGGGGACCACCCAGCAGCTGTGGCCTCAGGCCCCCCACGCACCCCAGAGGGGCTGGGCTTTAAGGCGTTTTGTCCCCTGCTCTCCGGCCTGACAGGGCTGAGCCTGAAGACCGGACCCTGCGCCCCAGGCGCCCGGGAGCAGCAGCGCCTGGACGACCACGGGAAGCAGGCACCGAGGGCTGCCCCCAGGGCCGGGCCGGGAGGAGGCGGTGGCAGTGCCTGCGCGCAGGCTGCCCGAGCTTTGGTGCAGCATTTTGGTTGGGGTCTGGCTCCCACCCTGCAGATTCCCCTGGCGGGGCAGAGCCCTGCCACCCCCAAGAAAACGGCCTTTGGACTGAGGGAGACAAGCTGGACTTTATGACACTAGCTGAACGGCGCAGGGCCGCGAGGGGCCACCGAGCTTCTGGGTCACGGCTGCAGCGGGGTGGGGGACAGGCAGACCTCGTTTTCTCCTTTTCTCCTTGTTTTAAATAGTTAACACTCTCGGGGGGAGGACTAGACAGAGGTATAGAAATTTCGGCCAGAGTCTTACATGAAGGAAGCAACTGCCCCTGCGAGGGCTGTGGGACTCTCGGGGACCCGGTGGCCCTGCAGTCTGTGTCCTGGCATCGGGCCGCGGTCGGGCCCTGGGATGCGGCCAGGCCACGTGTGCCCCAAACAAGCACGTGCCCTGAGGGGCTGCAGTGGAAGTTCGCCTGCACCCAGCCTCACTTGTGCCGCTGCAGCGATTTCCTCTTCCTCCTCTTGAAGAAGCAGCAGCACCTGGGGAGGAGAGCACAGGATGGGATGGCAGCCTGGGCCCTGACGCCCCAGCACCCGAGCACCAACACCCCCCGCAGCCTTACTTGGTGTCGTCTGCCACCTCCACCTCTGCGGGCGCTGTGATGGGGGCGTTGGAGTGACCGGCCGTGGGGTCATCCGCGTTCAGCTCCCCGTTGGTGGAGTTCAGCGCCTGGCGGGGAGGACATGAGCAGTGGTCCCAGCCGCCTGTGCCCTCCCTGGGGTGGGGGCACCCGGCCCAGCCCCTCACCTGGTTTTTGCCGTGCAGCGGGGCCTTGTCCCGGAGCTGCGGCTGCGAGGGCAGGTCGCCGTGGACCGTGCCAATGGGCGTTGGCTGTGGGGGGTGGGCATCAGCGCGGGCGGGTGGGGGCCAGACCACGGTCCCCTGCCACCCCCACGGGGCGCCCCGGCCCGGCCCCCACCCCACGCCTACCAAGGGCTTCCCGGCCCAGTCGTACTCGTAGTCGAGCACGAAGCCGCTGCGGTCGAACAGGTCGGAGAACAGCTTGCGCAGGTAGTCATAGTCGGGCTTCTCAAAGAAGTCCAGCCTCCGGACGTAGCGCAGGTAGGTGGCCATCTCCTCTGCCGAGAGAGCCTGGCAGTGCCTCGCGGGGCCCCGCGCCCGCCCGCCCCCCGGCCGCCCCTTACCTGGGAAGTTCTCGCACAGCACCTCGATGGGCGTGGCCCGTTTAGTGTCCCCGATCTTCTGGTACCGCTCCTTGAGTGTGTCTGCCTGCGGAGACCGAATGGTGCCGACGGCTCAGGGTGGCTGTGGGTGGGCCACGGAACCCCCTACCCTGCCCGCCGGCCCCGCAACCCACCTTGAGCCCCTGCCAGGGGAGGCTGCCGCGCAGGAAGTACATGAACATGTGGCCCAGCGCCTCCAGGTCGTCCCGGCGGCTCTGCTCTGGGGGCAGAGGGCAGGGGTCACCCCGGGCCTGCCCCACCGCCGCCCGCTCGCCCTCTGCCCGCCCTGGCCGGGCCGCACCCTTGCCCAGGTGCGTATTGATGCTCATGTAGCGTGCGGTGCCCGTCAGGCTCTTGTGCTCGCGGTACGGGATATGCTTCTTGGTCTCGGGGTCGATGTACTCCTTGGCCAGCCCAAAGTCAATGATGTGCACCGTGTGCTGCCGCCGGCCCCCCGGCCGCCCCACCAGGAAGTTCTCGGGCTTCACATCGCGGTAGATGAGACTCTTGGTGTGCACGTACTCCATGCGCGTGATCTGGGGGTGGCTGGGCCTCAGCGGGGCGCCCTGGGCCCCCTGCCCTGCCAGGGCCCCCTGGCCAGACAGTGATCCTGAGCGGGGCCTGATCGGGGTGTCCCCTGCCCCCCTGGTC
>PVKY010003305.1:0-22109 GCA_004027775.1 Bradypus variegatus | reverse complement strand
GGGCACCCTCCACGCCAGACACCGAGGCACTAGTCCACACCACTCCCGTCTTATCTGCCGCTGCTCCCGGGCTTCAAACACCAAGCCCCTGTTTCCCCGCACCGCAGCGTGGCCGAGAGACTCAGAAGACTCACTCACTTGTTTCAGAATGCAGACTCCTGGTTTCACCAGATGCACGTTCCCTGTGGCTTTAGCAGACCTTGTCCGGCTGGTGCTACTTTGGAGGTGACGTTCTGGGTCACTTTCTGGTTTTTATCATTGTTTTTCACGGAGGTGTCTCCTTGCTCTGTCTCACCTAGCCGCCATCATGGTTCTTCTCCCTCTAAGTATAATTTTGATTCTGAAAAATTCCTGGTAATTCATTTGTGCTAAAGATCATTATATTTCTGCTTAAAAAAATACTTTTGGTTGCATACATTATTATTATGAGATAGAAGGAAGGTATCTGCAGTTCCCATTCCCTGAGAGATGTTTTGCAAATTAAGGTAGCAAAGCAGGGGTGAGGAGAACAGATTCCCAGCTGTTCCAGACTGGTTCTGGTTATATATGTAGCAAAAGTGCATGGACCACAGAGATCAAATCTAGGTTCACTTGTACCTGGAAGTTAGCAGGAAAGGGGTATGCATACAACCATGAAGACTGGCTTTAAAGAGTGGGATTTAGTCATGTCGAATACTGCAGAGAATGAGGAAAGCATGGGACTCACAGCCAGAAGACATGGGTCCCAGAGACCTACCTCTGCCACTTTCTAGCTGTCATCTTGGCCAAATCACCTACCCGCCTTGAGCCTAATTTTCCACGTCTGATACGGGATAACAATCTTTGTCCTACTTACCTAGCTGGATTGCTTTGGGATCAGATGAGATGATGTTTGTGACAGCATTCCATAAACCTTAAAATATTCAAATGTGAGTTGTTATTATTAGTAATATTATCTTGTCAATATTACTAGTAATATACAGCTTCCTGAATGACTTCTGTAGGCCAGACACTGCCAGTGCTGGTAGTATAGGAAAAATCCGTAGTTTTTCCTTCCCAGGGGAGTGCAGTCTGGTTTGGGGAGACAGATAAGCAGACACCTGCAGTCCTATATAATCAGTGCTGTGTTAGATGCCCAGGGAAGGGGGCAGAAGCAGTGGCAAGGGGTCAAAGCAGGGATCTTGGAGGCATCAGTACAAGCTTCCTGAAGAAGCTGAACTGAGCAAAGTCTTAAAGGCCATGTAATGCAGGAGTGTCTGGGTAGAGAAGTAGCAGTAGGGCACTTTGGGCATGGGGGATGGTCTGTGCAAAGGAATAAAAGCCAGTGAGAGCATGGGGGCTTGAGACACTGAAAGCAGTTTTGAGTGTGGCCGGAATGCAGGCAGGAGGAGGCTTTCTCATAAAGACTGAAGCAGGAGAAGAGATCAGGAGCAAATCACACACATTTATCCAATCCCAGAGGAATAGCAAGCCATTAGAAGATTTTCCAGCAGAGACATGGTTGTTTGGATATATGACTGGACTCTGGCAGATGGATTGGAGGGAGGCAAGACTGAAGGTGAGGAGGTCATTCTGGGGAAGGTAAAACAAAACAACTTGAAACTCCTGCACTAAGACAACAGTGGGGCTTGATGAAAGGTCTGATGATTCCTAGTGGCCTGTGAGATGTGGGGGATGAGATAGGTGGGGTTGAGGAAGATGCATTAAGACAAGGAAATCAGGGGTAGGGTACTTTATAGGAATGGGGGCTGGGTCATGAGTTGAGTTTGAGATACTGACTTCAATGTGGAGCCATCCCTTTGGCAGCTGGCTCCATGCTTTGGGAGCTCAGGAAAGAGTTCTGGATTGAAGACGCTCCACTCGATGATCTTCTTGATGTGGATGCGGCTCTTGCTGTGGTTGACTGGGTGATAAAAATCTTCAGGCCAGCAACCATCATAGGGTGGGTGGGGGCAGAGTCCCAGAAAGGATATTAAAACATCATTAGAGAGGTAGGAAGAAGTGAAGACAAAGAGATGCCACAAGGGCTAAGAAAGGAGGGAATTTCAAGGATAGGATTTTCACAAATGTTGAGAGAGAAAAAGGACAGCAAAGTGACCATCTGGTTTGTTCACTGAGTTGCCCTGGCCAGAGCATGACAGTAAGGAGAAGGGCACAGAACCTGACTACAGGGTGGGCAAGTAAGAAGTGAGTAATGGGGGCTGTGAGTTTCTCCAGTAGTCTTTGGCGAGAAGACAGGAGGGAAGTGGTAGGAAGAGAGTGAGGTACAGAGTCGAAGAAGTTGGCTTTTAAAGACTGTTGAGAAATGAACATGGTTATATGCTGAGGGGAAAAAAAAAAGTTAAGGGAGGCTGAAAATTCAAGAATAAAGGCAGATATTTTATGGGTCACATCTCCAGTAAAGAGGAAGGGGATGGGATCCAGAGCACAGTCCCTGAGAAGGGAGGAAAAGGATGGAACCAGGTAAAGACAGACTCAAGGACGAAAGTCAAGAGATGCCAAGGGCCGGGAGAATTAAGAGTGGGAGAGCTGGATGGCACCAACCACAAAGGGGGACAGGTTTATAACTGTGGAAGGAGGAGCACTGGTGTGAATGTGTCCCCACTCCCCATATGGTGGCACCCACACTCCCCAGGCCACGGTACCCATGCGTACCAGCCCACACCCCTTTGCACGAAGTCCTCATGCACCCCGGCCAGCAGTACGCTCATGCCCTATCTCCCTACTTGCCCCCCACTCACACTTGGAGTGGTGGAAAAGGAACAATCAGCAAAATCTAGCAGGCTCAAAAGAAAACCAAAACTAGGCAATGAGGGGTTCACACAGAGGCTGCAGGTAGAGGGGCATTTATTTAAAACAGAACATGGTTCCAGAGAGTATAGTGGAAAGGCTGAGGAGGCTCCCATCAGAGGAGGGGAAGCAAAGAGTGGAGATAGGGACCGTGGCTGGAGGTTGTAGGCTAAACATGGAAACCTGACTCTAAAAATCAAGTTGAGTTTTGTCCAGCATCTGATTAATAACTGATTGCTATAACTTAAGACAATCAACTGATGTCAATCTTCTCATTTTAATCCAATGTATGTAAATATGACTATAACCTTAGGTCTTTGATACTGGAGCTGTATGAATATTTGAGGCAAGAACAACATTTTAAGCAATCCTTTTTTAACTGTTCCCAGCATCATACTGTTTCAAAATGTATCTTCTTTGGATGGATATTCCCTGTTTTGAACCTAAAATGAGACTGCATACACATCACACTAAAGAAGTTTCAGAGTTCTCTAGAAGATCATATATCATGCTCCTGCCCAATCCAGGCCTCCCCACCTTGACACCCCCCACCTCCAAAACAGGAAAAACAAAAGTGCAAACAGCCCAAATGAGTCTTTGATTCTTCACTATATCAGCATTAATGGCCAGCTCCACAATTACTTTGTTATGTAGAGCATTAGGGAAAATATCTATTTAAGCCTGTAAGATGCTATTTGTATGAAAATAACTATATTGGTCCTGGTTATGGAACAGAACACACGGAAGTGTTTGAGGGCATTTGTTCTTCACCAGTCTGGGGTGTGGGAAGTCTTCCTTAAAGCTTTGTGTGCCTCCTTCTCTATAGGGTGTTCACTAAAATAAAGAAATGCCTAAAGCATCTGTACCCTTACTTATAAAAACGGGGAAAGAATCAAGTGAAACTCTTATACCAGATGTTTCCTTATCTCGTCCCAAGAAGCAAATCTAGAGGCTGTTAAAACATCCTAAATGTCATATATAGCAGTTGCTTCTGAAACTGCTGTGACAAATATCACCTTTGCTTTCTCCTAGCGCTGTTAAGGAAAAATATTCCTGCTTTACATTTTGGTGCCGTAGGGGCAAATTTTACAACCCTACAGCTGGGGGGAGGGTGCTGATGGAAGAGAAACTATGTAGCAGGAAACGTGACTTGTGTGGCAGTGTTTGCCAATGGCAGTATTTTTCCTCCAGGCTGGAGTGCTTTGTAAACTGAATTTATAATTCCATGTCTCACACTGATGACTGAACTAGTGAAGCTAGTCTGACAAGAAAACAGATCAATCACATTTGTGGGAAACAAAATAGTAAATTACAAATAGTGCTTAAATAACATCATTATCTTTAAATTATATTTGCAATTCTAAGGAAAAAATGCATTGTCCTCTGCTAGACTAAAGGCAAATTAGAACTGAAAACATATCCAGAGATAGAAAGAATAGCTCGAGTAAAGCCTTATTATTAATTTAGATTCCAATCATTTACTTGGGTTGCACCAATGACTCCTCTTATTCTTACTACAGAGAAAAACTTATAGCATCATATAAATAATATTGCAAGGGACATGTTTAACCTGCTTAAGAGAATACATTCTTTAAAACACTCTCATACATTTGTTTTATAAAAGCATAATTTGCTTTTGCAAACTATGGATTCAGACTCAGTATAAGCATTTGCAAATTTTACTGCTTTTCCTATTGGATATTAAAATTCAGATTTTTCACTAATTCAGACCAACATGCTGGTTTAGTCAGAATAATTAAGTAAGTTTACTTATTTCAGTAAGTGTACTAGTGGGAAAAGTCCAGTCAGTTGGGGAAATGTGTCTTAAATGGAACAAGTTCTATAACCAACAGATCACAATTCTCTTTTCAGAAGAGAAGTGGGCATGTATACAGGGTGGGGAGAAATTTTTTTGATGAAGAGGGAGTGATGGCTTTTTTTACCTCTTGCTGCTCTGGTTTTCCAAGTAAGATGACAAGATATCACAGAAAAGACTCTGGTTTCAGTAGTAGATATGCAAGCAAAACCCGTCAAATCCAGTCTTTTTTTGATGTCCATGTGCCGTGCAGTGGAAGCAATTGGCTGTAACATAGTGGGTCTCTCCAAGAATCTAACGCTTTTGGCCTCTTTTCTTTTAAGAGTGGGACTTTCAATGCCCATACTTTAGGTCTCAGTTTCCACATCTTTAACTGCAGATGAACATACTTGGATGTAAATTCATCCCAGAACCTTGGTTGAGTTCTCTAATGAGCTCAGTGTAGGCTCTGAACCACAGAGCATGTGCTGGACTGTGAAGGAACGTAGAAGCATCCTGAGTTAAGAGAATCACGGACTCTTTAAAGGGACCTCGGAGATTTTCCTGGTCTGATCTCCTCACCTCGGTGGTGAAAGAAACCAAAACCCAAACACATGAGGGGACTTGCTTAGCATATCACAGGGAGTAGCCAATTCAGAACCAAGACACAGACTCACTGAGTCCCAGGACAATCCCTTTATGACATTATGTGGACTATGCTCCGTCAGAAGAGATTAATGTTGTAAAATGACTAATCTTGAAATTAACCATTTGACAATGACTTTCCTTGGGTGGAATTTGACTAGTAATTACAAGTTGGCAGTTTCTGTGGTCATAAAAATTCACAAAGATTAATCACAATTTGAGACCAAAAAGTGATGTGTTACGATGTGTAACCTTCTTTTGAACCATCACTGTTCACCACTCCTGTTTTATACACTTAACAGAGTAATTTCTTTTTTTCTTTTTACCTGTCTCACCTACTAGACTGTGAGGTTTATGAATGGAAATCAGGCTTGTATTCTCCTTTTCTCTCCATAGCACCAAGCTCAATAATTATTGAATGAATACATGAAATTCCAAAACCAAGGAAGAAGCAGGGGTCCTTTCACATGGAGCCTGGTGCAGTTACAAGCAGATCCTTAACTCACTGGGCCAAGGCTGGAGTTGACTTCCATGTTTAGTGAACATCCCTTACTGGGATTGTTCAGGAATAATAATAGCTGACATGCATTTGGAGGCTCATGCACAAAGCATCGTTCGAAGTGCTTTACATGTACTTATTCTTTAGACCCTCATAACCCTATGAAGTAGGTACCCTTGGAATCCCAGGCTACAAATGAGGTACAGAGTTTCAAAATTGAGGCACAGAGTGATTAGCTAAGTAATTTGCCTAAAGTCACAAACATTGGGCTTAAATCCTAGACAATCTGAAGCCAGATTATGTATTTTAACCTGTGTTCTACTGCAGTAAGCCAAGGACTGAAGCAAAACAATTTAGCCCCTTTTTTTCCCCACCTCCAAGCCAATTCATATAATTGAAAATTTAAATACAACCTCTGTGACAGACTTCCTGAAATATCCCCCAAACTGCACCTGTATAGTTACCTATCATGCATTTTCCTCCACATTTCTATTCTTCTGTCTTCTTGAACTCCCACTGATCTTTCACCTCTAGGCTTCAGGTGCCAACTCTCTGGTTTTCTCTCAAATCAGAATTAATTCCCTGTTCAAGGTGCCCTCTGTTTAAACTTATTTTCTGGCATCTAACACATCATGCTTGGGATGAGTCACTTGTGCCTATCTCCCTAGCTAAACAGAGAGCTCTGCGAGGGCAGGGGGCCGTGTCGGAATTATTCTCTTTTCAGTGCCTGCAGTGGGTCTGGTGGGCGCACAGGAAGTGCTCAGGGTTTTTGGAAATGAGATTAGCGTTTTTAAAGAGTCCAGAGTCGCTGTCTAGTGGCTGTATCTTTTCTAGGGCGGCTCTGTGGGCTGACATGCCCTTGCCCCGGCCCCCTCCCACTCCTCTGCCCCCTCCTGCCCTGGCTTGGCCTAAAGCCCGGCGATGCTCTGCAGGCGAGAGGCCCTCTGGTGCCCTGACACTGGCCTCGGCCCACTTTCCCCGGCTTCTAAATGCGGCCTGGAGCTACCGGGGGAACTGGAAAAACACTGGCAGGCGGCCCCACCCCCAGGCCCCGGCGGGGCCGCGCGGCCGCATTTCTGCGGCTTGGGCCTGCTGCTTGGGAGGCGCTGGGGCCTGGGGCGGGGGAAGCGGGGGAGGCGGCCGGGCGCGGGCGGCTGCCTGCCTGTCAGCGGAGCGGGCGAGGGCTCGTGTGTCAGCGGCTCCCTCCTCCCTCTTCCCCCCGCCGCCGCCCGCCCGCGCGCCCGCCCGCCGGGCCTCCCGGCTTCCCGCCGCCGCCGCCCGCTCCCCCCGCGGCCTGGCAGGCTGCCGGCTGCACAGGCGGGGGTTCGCGCCGTTCTCACGACCTCTCAGGTTGCCTGAGCTCATCTGGGAGCTATTCATTTCCTGCCAGAAAGCAGCCGGGCCTGCTAAGCAAACCACCTTGGCCGCAGGGCCGCTGGGGCCGGCCCGGCGTGGCCGCCCTGCCTCGCTCCCGCCCCGGCCGAGAGCCCCGGCAGCCTCCCTGGAACCCCAGGGCCATCCCGGCGGGCGCGCGGCGGGGGCAGCTAGTCCGCCCAGCTGGTTGTACTTCGGTGCCGGGGAGGAAGCTAGCCGCGGCTTGATACCGGCCAAGGGGTGTGGGAAAAGTTAATTGACTTTAATGACAGGTTTCCCGGGAAGGTGGTGACGATGAGGGGGTCCAGTTTAACCGCTGGGCCCTCACTCCAGAGACACGTGGGGTGGAATGGGGTGCGCCTCCAAGTGGGGCTTACGCACTGCTTAGAGGAGGCTCCAGTCTTTACCGAGAGTGCCTCTTCCGAACAGGCTTCTTTCCCGCTCCGGATTCTGCCGGGGCTGAGGGGTTGGGGGAAAGGGGTGGGGGGAGCGCTGGACCCCTGAAGGTTTCCATTGAGAGGCTAATGCACGCAGCGGCCGAGGCCTGCGGCCCGCATCCGGTCGCGCTGCCGGGAGAGCTGTGCTTTCGTTCCCGGCAGGAACGGCATTGCCTAGGGCGGGAAAGAGGGGCTGCTGGATGTGCCCCGAGGCCGGGTAATTAGGCTGGGCCCGAGGGACCTCCGGGAGGCAGGATTAAAGTCGTCTTTGAAGCTTCGCCTCTCCTCTTGCTTCCTATTCCTGAAATAGCCAGGTTGAATGAGGGCACGGGGTCTTAGAAATAAACCCACTTGTTTTTCAGACTTGGAAACCGGGTTTCAGACAAGGGAAGTGACTTATCCAAGGTGACACAGTGAGTTTTGTGGCAAAGCCGGGACAAGAACCTAAAAGTTGTGATTGGGACCTACCATCTCCATCCTCCTCCCAATATTGTTAAGAAACAAATGCCTTATCCAATATTCTAAACCGAAATACTAGGAAAAAAAAGAACAGTATTCTTTTCAAATCCCAATTATTTTTCAGATGAGTAGTATTTACTTCTTTTCCTTCCATTTATTCCCTCCTATCCGCGGGAAGATATTTACGTAATTTTGGTGATGTTAATAAAAATGTATTTTTTTCAGTAGGTCCCCCTAGTGAAGGGGAACGCAAAGAGATTTAACTTTCAATTAGTGCTGAAATGGCACTCTTTTTTTTCCTGTGAATTTGAAAGAACATAAATGTTAAGGAATTACTTTGATAAAAATGAGACCCTCATGTCTCAAATATTTCTACCAGGACTGTTAAGGGCTCCTAGCCAGAGGACAGGCTTGCCAAATCAAGCATTTGAGCTTGAGTCGGGTGTCTTAATGTGGTCAATTGTTGTGTCTGTGTTTGAAACTACCAAAAACTGATATGAAGGGTGTGTGTATATTTCTTTGGGGGGGGAGTGGTGGGTAGTGTTGGACACTTTTTCACCTTTCATGTAGGCATAATAAGACAAATAAGAGCCAAAGTCAAAAGAGTATCTTTTAAACCTCTCGCTCTGTGGCTGAAGCCGGTATTTGGGTAGAAAACTGACTGCTGTCTGCTAGCTCATTCCTGTGATAGAGCCGCTCCCCGCCCTGGCCTGTGGGAAAGGCCAGAGCAAGGCCGGGGAGAGGTTCAGCTTTTGAAACAAGACAGAAAATCGTTGGCTTTATCTTTGTTAGGAAGACTTCAAAGATTGATCTCTCCCGCCTCATCCTCCTCCCAGAAGCCTTTCTGGGAAGAGAAGGGGGGTGGGGGGAGACCGGCGGGCGGGGCGAGGGCTGGGAGGAGGACTGGCCGGCGGTGCGGGAGGAGGGCGCGCCCGCCAGACCCACAGCGCGGCTGATGTGTCTGGTCTCGCAGGGCTCGTGGTTTTCATTTCCCCAACACCTGGATGCAGTCAAACACCTGGCCAAATCTGACAAAATCTGACAAGCCTTTGTGATGGGATTTGGAAGAAATTCCCTGCAGATCCTGGCGCAGTTTAAAGCTGTCCGCTTTGAGTTAGGACTTGTTAAGGAGGGTTATGTGAGCTGAAACCCGAGACAACCCTTTTGCTTCTATCTGGAGCCCACATCTTGCCTGGAAATGGGGCATGACCAAGCAAAGGGGTCGCTTGGTGTATTAAAAGGGGAAGATGGCTTGTGTGCCTGGCCCTCACATGCGTTTTCTATTAGAGTCAAGCACAGAAATTTATCAAAAACAGATGTCTGGTGTTAATCATCTGGGCCTGGGCTCTACTTGGGAGTCTAACTAGCTGTCCCTTGGCAGAAGCAATCTGTTGACCTTCTCAGCTTGCTTGAAGAGGGTGCAGAGAGGTATTTCAAAGTTTAGAATGAGGGTGGCAAGGGAATGTCTAGCAGCACCCAAGGATTAACTAATTAATGAAGACCCCAACCCTTGAAGGTAGGAAGCTGCAGCGATTATGAGGGTTTTTACTTCAGATGTTGGTTAGATATTCCAGGATAGTAGTGCTGCAGGAGCCACCCTTATTGTGCAGTGATGGGTAACTGGGTTGCATCCATTAACTTCCTGGACTCAGTCCTGGTCCACCTTCCACAGAATAAGCTGCTGTGAGAACAAACTTAAGTTTGAAATCCTGGCTGAGACTGACCACAAATTGACCAGGGAAGCCTATCAGATGGGTCTTTGTAAATTAAATGGAATTGAGTCTTTTAGCTCATGAAGCAACTGGTTGGTAAGAGGTTTGATGGATTTTTTAAAATGCTGACCTTTTGTAACAAAAGAACCAATTACATTAAAACACAAACAAACCAGGTTACATATAATTCAAATCCCACCAAGAATCCCTTTTTACATATTCTGAAATAATCAATTCTAAGACATAAAAACCTTCTCTTTTTTTATTATATTTTCTCAAACTTCCCAAAAGGAAGACATTTTAAGAGCATTCTCTAACATCTTTGGCATCACATAAAAAAGAAATCTCGTGTAAAAAACGAAATGTCATTTGAATTTTTATAATACAAAGGCTCAATCCAATATGAACATATAAAATATATACAAATATAGTGCATGGTCAGTCACTTAATACAGCTTTCTACAAAAAAGTAACTTTTTAGAAATTAAAAACAATAAAGTAACCACTTAATCACAAAAGTCCTCTTCTCTCCGAGCGTCCAAGTCCCTCTTTAGTGTCCAGAGGAAAAAGAGGTGGGTTTGGGAGCTTAGGGAGAGGGGTGGCTTGAACCCCTCAGTTCCGCCACGGCCTCCACATGGAGTCCGCCGTAAGCGAAGGGCCGCTGGAAGGCGACACTGCGTTGGGGCCCACGGATGTCCCGCTGTTGCTGGTGTAGACGGGGATGACCGGGCCGCTGTGGGCGAAGGCCCCGTTGGGGATGAGGAAGGCAAACTGGCCGTCAGGAGCCGGCACCACCTGGAAGCCACCAAACACTTTGGCCGCCTCGCTAGCCGAGCTTCCCAGCTTGCAGGGCGCGCCGCCGGGAGGGGGCGCCGCGCCCCCGGGGATGGGCACGAGCGGCGGCGGCGCGAAAGGCGCGTGCGGGGCCCCCCCCGGCCCTGGAGGGGGCGGCGGCGGCGCCTGCAAGGCGGGGTGCGGCTGCCCGGAGTAGGTCATGGCATTGATCTGGGTCATGCAGTTGGCCAGGTGGCCGAGCAGCCGGGTGCGCACCTCGGTGTTAACGCCTTCGCACGTGGACAGGAAGCGGGTCACCTCGTTCATGCACTCGCTGAAGCCTGCGCGGTACTTCCCCAGCACGCTCGGGTCTGTGCTCAGCGCGGCTGCGGGCCAGGAGACAGAAAGGGTCACCAAACGACCCTGGCCCCGGGGCCAACGCCTCCGCCCTGGGAGGTCCCCGCGGCGCGCCTCCCTGACCACAGGCCCGCGGAACTGCCTCCAGCTGGGGTGGATTTAGCAAAACCAGCCACCTCTCCAACAGGCGAGGCGATCCAGGACGAGACGCTCCCTCCTCTCCACCCTTGTCGCTCCATTTAAACCGTCCCGAGCCTCAGAACTGCCCCCCCTTCTCGCGCGAGTTGTGACTTTGGACAATGCCCACCTCCGCCATTCGAGCTTCATTTTCCCTTTCAATAAATTGGGGGAGGGGAAGTGCTAAACCAGATGACCCTCGAGGTTCCAAAGAAGCTCAAAGCAGCCAAGGTCCTAAATCCTCCCTCCTTCCAACGTCCTCCGCCTCCACCCGCTTCCCCCACACCCAGGCCGCCAGCCACCCTCGCTGCTACAATCTCTCTCCCTCCCTTTCCGGAACTGTAATAACTTGGAGTTGTGGCTATAAATAAACCCCAGACCGTGGGAACGCGAGTGTGAGCCAAGGCAGTAAAATGTAGCTGAATGCCTCTCACAACCGCGAGCGGAAGTCTGGAAGAAATCACCGCAGGGCGAGAGGGACGCCCGCACAGGGGGACGCGGCAAGTCGCCCTTACCCGTCATCTGCGCCCGCTGCAGGTTCCGGAGGTGCTTCACTGTCATTTCCAGAATGTCCGCCTTCTCCAGCTTGGAATGACGCGAGCTCTGCACAGAAAAGGCAAAGGAGGAAAGTGAGATTCTGCCGTCAGTCTCCGAGGGTTGGAGTCCCCCGTCCCCCACACACCCCCAGTCGCGACGCCAATATCCCGGGATCCCGGCGAGAGGCCTGACCCTCCCGCCTCGGAGAATGAGGCGCTGTCCGGCAAGATCCCGCCTGCAAGGGGGTTTCACTTCTAGCCGCAGAGAAATAATTGCCTTATTAAACTAATAAAAGCAGCACCCCCACTTACATCTTTCTTAAGAGCATCCAAAATCAGTGTCTTCAGCTGGCTCAGACTTTCATTTATTCTTGCTCTTCGTCTCTTCTCCATGATAGGTTTTGATGACTGCAAAAAAATTAAAAAAAAACCATATATATATAAGAAAGGGCCCTGAATTCCCAGAGGATCTGCCATTTCACCCGGAATTGTAAGGGAGAAAGGAGCCCCCAACCCCATTTCTTGGGGCTGCAGACAGATACAGGTACCGCCCTTACCTTTCTGTGCTCAGATGCTGTCTTTGGTTTATCCGGTGTCGTGTTGACACTGGCTGGGGTGGCAGCCACCGGGGACGAGGAATTTTTCTCCATTATGTCAGCTGGCATTTTCTTTTCTTTTTTCTTAAATCCCTAGAGAATTATATATTTGGAGTCCTTCACGCTCAAAAATAATTTTTATGTCCCTTTTACTTAAGACTTTTACGAAACTACTGAGCAAGTTCTTAGAGTTTATTATATTTTATGGCTACTTGGTGATCGGTAGCATTATTCCAGGACCAAGGAGAGAGGTAGACGGGGGATTCCGCTGTTATCAGCACCAGCTCCGGATCCAGTGTGATCCCCCTCGGCCCTGGCGGCCTCTATATATATCTGGGACTGCACGCGAACGGCTCGTGTGAAACTTCCCAAACTTTCTTTCCCACAGTAACTTTCAGCCAATAAGAGGAGGAGACACGCGGCACCGCTCGTGGACCGCGCCCCCCCATTGGCCGCCAGGCGCAAGGTCTGGTGGCCAATGGCGCGCGCCTGAGCCCGGGGCACCAGAGGCTACAATGTCAATCAAAAGCATTTTAACCCTTCGCTACGCTCTCCGCCAGGCTTTGCTTTAGAGAAGAATTTTATGCATTGGTTTTAGTATAATCTAGTTTATTTATTTTGGGGCGAGGGCCTTTCCTCTTTATTCTCTTTGTTAGTGTCTATTACAGTTTCTTTCACTAATAAGACGCCTATTTGAGAAAAAATATATATATTAAAAGGTTTAGAAGGCCAGAGATAAAAGATTATACTAGCAGCAGTGAAAAGAAAAAGGCGCGGGGGCGGGGGCGTCGCTGAAAATATCTAATGGGATTTCCCGCTCATATTCTATACCTTCAGTGGGGGTGGATGGGAGGAGGCTTAAAGTCGAACCAGCATGAAGCTGGTATTTGCATGTAGGAAAAAGGAAAAACTACTCTCCACCTTACATTTTTACATTTGCAGGTTTATCGGAGCAAGGTGGTTCTTGAATGCCATCCCCCTTCTTTCCCCATTCCTCTTCTGGAGATGGGGCCTTGGACCCCGCATTTCCCCAGGAAACAATCAGAAAAACTTCCAACTGGGCAGAAAGGAAATGGAATTTCAAATAAAAGATGAACAAGAGGGACTTTGATGGCAATGCCTCTGGGACATGCGCGCGCCCTCGCCACCCTTTCCTCCCTTAGGCTCTCGGTTTACAGCTCGTCGAAGTGGCAGGCGGGACAGCAGTCTCAGCTTCTTTCTTCGTACTCAACACGGCGAGCAGCAAGGGTAGCTCGGCCTCGGAGCGCGCGGTCCCTTTAAGAGCTGCACCAGCCGAGATGCAGTTTGACATCAGCCGGCGGGCTAGGGCGCGCCTGGAGCCGAAGCACGTGCCAGGATGTTTTATTGCCGCCGCGGCTGCGGCTGGGCTGGGAGGATGTGTGTGTGCGTGTGTGTGTGTATGTGTGTGCGGGCGCCCCGGGGGCAGGGAGGCGGGGGGCGGTGGCGGACTGCGGAGTGCGGGGGCTGGTTCCTGGTCCGCGGGAGAAGCCAAGAAGGTAAATAGCAGCTGCTGTGCTGGAGCCTGGGAAAACCCCGCCCCCTGCGCCCGGCCCGGGCTCATTGGCGCGCGCTGCCTGTGGGGCGTGTGTGTGTGTGTCTGTGTGTGTGTGTGTGTGTGTGTCCCGGGGCCCCCTCCTCCGGCCCCCGCCGAGCCAGGAATCCGAGGCGGGGCGGGCTGGGAGCGGAGCCAGGGCGCTTCCCCCCGCCCCCACCCCCGGCCAAGGTCAGCCCTTCCGGGCAGGGAGCGCACGCCCCAGAGTGGAGAGTGGGGAATTATTCCAGAACTCCCTTATCCTCAACCCCCGATTTCGGACTTGGGGGAAAACGCCCGAAACCCTTGTTTGCAGCAGCCCGGGGTTGGGGATGGGGGTCTCCTTGTTTGCTTCTTGCCCTGGTACCCCCACCCTCACCCCACTCCCCCCGCGAGGCTCTCGGCGCCCGCCGCGGTCACGAGATGCCTAACCGCACTTAGGAAGCGGCCGGGTCAGCCTCCTGCCTCCGCTCCGCGGCTGCGGTTAAAGCGGCTTCGCGCCGCCCGCCCCTTCCCCGGGTCCCGGGCGACCCGCGGCTCCCCCTCGCTGCGCCCGGGAGGCCGCCGGCGGGCGGCCGGGAGGAGGCGGGCGGCGCGGGCGGCTGCGTGCTGCCGGCTGGCCGGGCCGCGCGCCGGGAGGAGCCGCCGCCGCCGGGTGCCACGTGGCGGGCGCCGGGCCGGGAGCGCCAGGGCGCTGGCGGCGGCCTCCCTGGGGGATTTGCCGCTCCGAGCGGGCGGCGCGCACTGCCCCGGCCGGCCGGCCGCCACCGCCTGCCGGCCGGTCTGCCCCGGTCACCGAACCCCGCGCCCCCACCCCGGAGCTCGGCGCACTGTTCTGGCGGCTCAGGGCACCCCGGGAGCCGAGCATCCTATTTGAAGTCGCCCTCCGCTTTCCTCTCTCGTCTTCCCCCTCCTCCCCCTCTTCCTCTGTCCCGGAGGCCCTCGAAGGAGGCCGCCGGCGGCCTGGCACACATTTCTTAAGACACTTTATTC
The DNA here is from genome assembly GCA_004027775.1 of Bradypus variegatus. Taxonomy (NCBI): domain Eukaryota; kingdom Metazoa; phylum Chordata; class Mammalia; order Pilosa; family Bradypodidae; genus Bradypus; species Bradypus variegatus. The sequence continues at coordinate 7,434 of PVKY010003305.1, read as the reverse complement.
CTTCTTTCCTCTGAGTTCCCCACTGAGAATGTTATGATTTCACCAGATCTCGTCCCGGATAAAATTGATCAGTTCCTGACTGAGTGACCTGGGGCAAGCCCCTCTTTCTTTCTTCGTGGAGCGCATGTTCTGTGCTAGACACTGTTAAACCCTCGGATTACCACGAGATACAGTGGCAGCCTGCAAGGAGTTTACAGTCAGTTGGGGAGGCAGACTGAAAGGTCCTGATTTTCTGATTGGTGGTTCTGACTGTCGATTTAGAGCTTAAACAAAAGACAAGGAGGACCCAAAAGAAACACTAAACCACACCTCTATGGACGGACGGTATTGGCGGTGTACATTGGGGGATACAGGGATGGACGGCGAGTTAATGCCTTCAGGAAGCCCACAGCCTAGGGATACATAGCTATGCTTGCAGCTCACATCTAATACTTTCCCAATATGTTCCTCTGGTAGGTCCTAGGTTCAAGAGACAGTTAATGTATCTAACTACAGGTAAAATGCTATGGAGATTCAGGAGAAATTATTTATGAGTTGGGTATCTTGAGAAACTTCCTGGAGGAGGTGGCCTTCACTTTGTAATTTGGAAAAAAGGTAGAATTGGAGCATTGGAAGTGTAGTGGGGAGTCATGGGGCTGGGGAGAATGGAAGTACCTATGGCATTAAAGGCCCAGATTCTGGAACTTGAGGTCCTTATTCAGGGAACTAGGTTGGGAGCCCAGGGTCTGTGACAGACAGGAGTACAAGAAACAGCTGGAGGAGACCAGGTCATAAGACCCTTAAATGTCTTGCCGGAGGACTTTGGGCCTTATATTTAGACAGTGGAGGCCATGAAATGTCTTTGAGCAGAGAAGGGATGTCAGGGTTCTGGTTTAGAAATATGGCTCTGGCAGAAGTATGGAGAGTAGAGAGCAGGGTTTGGTGGCAGAGAGGCCAGGTAGGAGGTTCAAGCCAGTTAAGTAGGTTCCTAAGTGACAGGTGTAGACTGACCCTGGAAGCACCTGCCTAGAACCGGCTCATCTGGGCATTGACTGTGCACTGTCCAGGGATCTGAGTTCAGCAGACACCTGCCTACCCTTTAAGCAATGTTCCCAGATCCACCACCATCTGGAGTCTAAATAAGGAATCACTGTGGCTCTGACCATATTTACCTTCCAAGTCTCATTGCTACCTTCCAGGAGAGCCCTGAAGTCTGCAGCCAAAACTTTACCTCATTGTAGGCTTCGTTTACTCATTCTTGCAGGCTTCGTTTACTCATTCTTGCCCCTTGGGCTACTCTCCACGGGATTTTTTTTTTTTTTAACAGTGCAAAATGGGCTATGCCCTATCTTGTTCTGAAGAAATGTTGAACATTGCCTCCTTTGTTGACCTGCAAGTTGGGCCAATAGGTAGGACTTATTTTAAACTAATGGAAAAGAGGTGATGACAGAAAATTGTCTGTTGCTTTTGGGGAAATAAAAAAAGTGGGGTTTCTCTGTGTCTTTGAAATCTTCTTGGTGAAAGGTGATGAGCCTATGAAATTACCTTCATTTCTGCCATGCCGCCAATAAACTTTGCAAGATTTTTAAAATGCTTGTACTTGCTGTCTGACTTTCAAAAACTGCACGAGTACACTGACCCAGATTATCCCAAGGCGCTAAACCCTTCCTGGAGAAGCATGTTAACACTTTCCAGGTTCTCCTCAAATATATCAGAGCAAGTATCTCCTTAAGCTCTTCTATGACATTGATTGCTGTCTGTGTTGGGTCCTAATTACATAACTGAGCATGCTACCCCCTGACCCCTCTGGCCTAGGAGACTTATTGTCTCTGGCTCTGTTATCCCCTCAGGACTTGGCACCCTGAAGGTGTGTAGAGAATGTTTTTTGAAATAGTCAAGTTAGGGTCTCACTGCAGTGCCTAAAGCAGCCTCATGAATCAAATAGTTAATCAGCAACTCATTTATGGTCACCTTAGGAGTGCTTAGAGTCAGCAGGCGGCTTAAACGCACATACACATTTTTAGATTGAGGAACAGAAGAGGTTAAGCAACAAGAATTTAGCCATGAATTTGTGTTTCGGCCTCCTGCCCCCAAAATTCATTAAATCTCCAGCCTTCCACCCTAACCATTCAGGAAGGTTTTGCAAATGTGCTCATAGAAGATTTTTCAGTATCCTCCCACTGGGCAGTAAAAATAGGACCATGTTGGTAGTCTCTCCACCCACCTTCAGATGGAGAAGTAAGCTCCTGAATTCAAGGAAAGACTTGGATTTGGAAAGCTTCCCTTAGATGGAAACAGCTTTTATTTTTCAGTGCTTCTCCCACTCCCACTCCCAAAGCAGAGAGAAAACTGAATCCTGTTCATCAGTGGAGGTCACTTCTTGGACCCCTGTGAGACCAGCAAAATAAATCTTGCTCACTGTATTATGCCCAATAAATACAACCAGGGTTTCCCATGTTTATCTCCTCCCCACGCCATAAAGGGTGATTTTCTCTGTCTTATTGCATCACCTGTTTGCTTTTAAACCATAAAAAAAATACCTGCGTCTCCAGTGAGACTCGCCTTTGTCCCCTAGGTATGGGAATGGTTAGTGGGTTTGGTTTAAGCTATAGAAAGGAGAAGAGAGAGCTAGAGGAGAAGAAAAAAGGTATTTTGCCTGAGGACTCAAAGCTTTTTTCCCCTTTCCCTCGCTTGACTGACTTTCTCACACTCAGATTCCCTGCAGCCTGCCTGAGACGTGGTAGCTGCCCTGCCAAGAGCTATCCTGGGAGGGCTATTGAAAGAGCCTGGAGTAAGTACACAGTGGGCGGATTTTCTCCTCCCCTCAGTACCTGCTCCGCACCTGTACGGGGAGCAGTCCCACACGTATCACCTGATCGCAGGCCTTTCAGAGACTGTGAGAAAAATGAAGCCCAGGATAGTAGAGGCCTGTTCGTCAGTCTCTCCAGGGCTGCAGCCAGCTCCCGGCAGTCCGCGTGCCCAGAAACAGCACATTCCAAGTCGCTGTGCGGGCGTGTTGGTCCTCTAGCGCGCGTGCCAGGAGAGGGCACTGGGAAGGGGAGGGAAGTTGGTGCTCACCTTCACAATGATTGCCTCTCTGCTTCATTTCTCTGGCATCTGCCTCACTGGTAGTTTATGATCCTTTGCTAGAATCACTATTGTGGTCTTTCGAAATAAGAGTCCGTATATGCCCATGGCAATAGAATTCTAAACTAGGCTTCCTTAACTTGGGTTCATGGTTGAACCTCCAGGGAGCCTATAAAACCCCAAAATGGGATTCAGAATTGTATGTCTGTGTGCATATTTTCGGGAACTGAATAAATACTTTTTGAACAAATGGAGGAATGTATTATTTTCCAGAATCTGAAATCTTGAAAGTTCCTGCGACCAAAAAAGGTTCAGGAAAGCCAATTCCAGACAATCTCCTCTTACAAGTGAGTCCTGTAGCCTCAAAGAGGGAAAGGGACTTGCTTAAGGGCCCACAGAAACATTAGGCCAGAGCCGGGACCTGCTCAGAGCTCTTTCCACCATACCGCTATGCTTTGGTCCCTGGATAAATTGAGGTTTGAGATCATTGACTTGTGATTCGCACCAAAACCTGGATTTAAAACATTAAAACATTAATAAAGATACTTTAAATTTCTCCACTCTTTTTTTTTTTTAAACTTCTGGGGCACTTGGGCTGCTCTGCACCCAATTTTTAGGTGGAGAAAGGGGTAGGCAAGAAAGCAACGTGTCTACTCTGAGAAGAGGATTCAGAAATGCTTGGAGCTGGAGCCCTGGTTGTCATGCAAAGACATCAAAAACAACTGCAATTCTGCATTCCATCTTTGATAAAAATAAGTTGCTACTTCTGAACAGAATGCCTGGTTGGTTTCTGGCCAAGCTGGGATCTCACACTGCAAACTGGGGATGGGGGTGGATAACAGAAGCTTTCAGCATTGGCTTAGAGCTGGCCCATAATGCTTTTTGCATCCCTTCCCCCACTGAAAAACTTGACTGGAGCCAGCAACACCAAGAGAATGTCCACAGTTCTCATGGGCTCTGAAGGAGGAGGGTTGCCAGGAAAGAAAGCCTTTCCCAGTGGGTGGGGTGGGGCACCCTGCAATGGCTTACCTCACAGCAGCGGAGGTGGGAAGGCTCTAAATGTGCCCTTAGCCAACTTCGGAGCAGGGCTGCGGTGAGGCAGCCTGCATGCCCAGGGAGGCAGGAGGGCATTTTCCAGGGATCACAGGGATGCCAGCTTGTGCCCTTGTGCATAACTACTTAGGACTGCCCTGGGGCTAGAGCATATGGGGGCAGATCCAGGGCCCCTCCACACCTGAAAGACTCAGGAATGTGGGGTGAAGCCTAGCCCCTTTAAACCTAGGGCCTGCATTTTTTGGGCTGACTAATAGCTGCTCAAATTGTGACATCAGACCAAATTTCCCCAGCAGTTAAAAAGCAAAACAAAAATAAACTCAACTAGGTAGAGAAACCACTTGGGTAAAATGTAGGACCTGAAATTGTTATGGAAATGAATGTAAGCAACAAATTTTTAATTAAAATCATCATCATTATCATCCTTGCATTATCTCACAGATTATAGAAAGTGAGGCAGGGGTGGAGGGTGGGGAGGGAAGGGAAGGAACCTAAGAGGTCATTGCCTCATGCACTCATTGAACCAATGGGGAAATTGAGCCCAGGAAAAAGTAACTTCCTGGAGGTCAAACAGCTTCCTCAGAGAGGGAATAAGTCAAGTTTTCTGACCACCAGTCTAGAAACTCTCCTCACTATATCTATGAGAAGAACATTTTGAAATGTCATCTACAAGTGACTAATATTATGACCAAAGATGAACTGTACAGCTGAGAAACAGCTACTTGCTGGCGAATGTTTTTAGCAGTGGTACAGGGCATGGGCTTCTCAGAGCACAGTTACATTCCAGGCTTGCTGAACTGTGATTCTTTCTGGATTCACTCGGCATCCTGTATCCTCTAGAAGAGAAGAGTTATTGATTTCTGAGTTCCAGAAAATGGGAAGGCACTTGCACGGGTCATAAAGCACAGGCAGGCAGCTTGCCTGTAGATTAACCAAACCAAACCAAGCCCCACATCATCCCTTAATTTCTTTTCATTGTCAACCTGTTTCCCTTATTTCTGTTCGAAAATGAAAGGTGGGGGAGAGAATTTTTTCAGCTCCAGAATCTGTGCTCCATCGGTAGTAAGCTTTTATCTCAGGACCAGAGAAGCCAGGATACTAGGACTACAGTGAAGGCATTGGGGCACAAAGATGTCAAACTCCTGGCTGACTTCACATTTAAGAGAGGGAGAGGTGAGAAAAAAGAATTTATTTTCCAAGTGATTGATAGATGGTGTTTGCATGTGAAGCATGTATTTTCCTTTTAGATTTCAGGTTTAGGGAGCAAGAGAAGACAGCCCAGGAAATACCAAGGCTGCAGCTTAAGACTCTGGTGGCTCTGGCATGGTGGGACCTTCCATTTTCTTCTAGAGTTGGAGCTACCTGTCCCCCAACCTTGCAGCACTTGCCAGTTGACAGGAACCTTCTTGTCCATTACGGCATTTTGCCCTCATATAGCCTTATGATCTAGTCTGGAGGGACTTTGGTGAGAGGCCTGGGAAGGAGGAGGAGAGGATTCATGTGGTCAGCGCAGGAGAAGTTTGCCTGGGTATGAGCTACTGGAGGCACAGGATAGAGTACAGACAGGATTTCTGGAAAATAGTATGTCTAGAAAGATAAGGCAGGGCAGGGAGCTTAGAGGACAGAAGAGAACTGACTTTCCTTTCTCAAGGGAAGCCATGATCAAGAGTGAGTTTTCCAGGAGTTGGAGCATAAGACATAAGGGAAATGTCTGTCAATTTATTATAGAATGTCAGTAATCCAGAGGACACATCTTTGGGGAGCCAAGCAGAGCAGCTCCTTTCTCATGGTGGGAGGCAAGAAGGGAGGGAGAAGTGGGGAGGAGGGATCTCATTTAGCAACAAGGTGACTGAGCAGATTCTGGAAAGGACACAGAAAGGTGATGGCCATAGTTTCCCTGGGCTGAGGCTTGAGCTGCTTAGTTCAGCACCAAGTGCCTTCTGAGAGGCTCCCTCGGAAGATCTCAAAAAAGGAGGCCAAGTCTATGACCGAGGGCCTTTATAGAATTCTGAAACCTGCATCACTTCTCATTAATTAGTTGTTTTGTTTTATGCTGTTTGTATGGTTATAGGCATAACATAAAATCCCTTAGACTGGAAAGGGTTTTGGGCTTATTAGGGGTGATGGCAGGGAACCGGGTCAATGGAAAGACTGTCCTGCTCTGCAGCCAGTCTGAGGGTGGCGGTTTGGGAGAGGAGATGGTGGGGTAGCTCAGAACAAAGAGAGGAGGCAAGCATGCCAAATCCTTGGAGCTTCAGGGAAAGGACCAAGGGTTAATCCCTATAGTTCCTAGACCACTCTGGGCAACCACCTACAAATGGAGTTCATTTTGCTTTCCCCCACCCCACCACCACATGTAGACACTATGCTAAGTAGGGAAAGGGAGTCTCTCTGTTGGCGGAAATAGACTGCAGCAGAGCAGCTTTAACTGAAATCTGAGAGGAACCAGGGAGGGAGAGCTCTGTTATAACATGCTGATGTGTGGCAGGCTTGCCTGACCTGATGAGAGGTCTCTTGATAAAGTCCCAGAGCACTGCTGGCTCCCAGGAGAGGTTGCCAAGCTGTGCAACCCAACATAAACAGATCCAGCTGTGGTCTTTGTTTCAACAGGCTCCTACAGTCACATAGGGACTGAGGTACTTAAGTTCTTTAAGTATTTGATCTCCTTGTCCTGGGTGGCTCTTCAGCTCTCTGCACCCTCCTCACCTGCCTTCAAAGTCCTGGCACCTGGGACAGGACTAGATTTGGTGTATGGAACTACCTGTGTCATTTGGAGTGTGTGTGTGTGGTGGGGTGCTTGTTTCCTTTGTCTTCAGTGAACCTCATTGATAATAGTCAGACAATACAGTCAGGAGTAAAACCCATGCAATTTCCAATAGCTTCTTTAACTTAATTCAGTTGATGACTATTTTTGAGCCCCTTCTACGTACAAGGCAAAACTATATACCTCCTTTGACAGTTACCTCCATCCTTGCCTACTGTTCAAATGCTATTCATCTGTACAGAGTGATCACATCCCAGGTTTACATTATAAAAATTTCCCCTTTGCCTCCCATACTCTTCATCTCTACTGCTTCTCCAATAAAGAAGCTGTGAAACCCCTCATGGTGCGTGGTGTCTAGTATAATACCTTTCACCGAGTAGGCCCCCCCAAATATTTGGAGAATAAATGCTTGAATGGATTTGGGCTTAAGGAAATAGGACTTACTGGCAATTCATATTTTTCCAAATGTTCTTGGTTGCTGAATCAAAGGTTTATTTTGACCACTCCTGATGACCACCTCTGGGCAGCTGGGATACCCTTGCAGACGGCTC
>PVKY010003304.1:0-22128 GCA_004027775.1 Bradypus variegatus | reverse complement strand
TGGGTTTGCTGAGTGCACATTCCTAGGACTTGAGTGCCCTCTGCCGAGGCCTGCCTTCCTTCAGCTCCCTTCTGATTGCCGGGTGGGTAGGCTGCTGGTGAAGCCCTGGGACTCCGGGTCACTCCCCTAAGTAAATGTCCTACCACTGGTCCTGCCACTGTGTGACAACTAAGGAGACCTGCGCTTGGGGGGTGCCCCGGATGAGATGGGGGAAGGCCTACCCCCCCATCTCAATGGGGACTGGGGCTAAAAGGAAGAGCTGCCAGCACTTGCCTGATTTTTGCCAACTGCCCGAGCTGGGAGGAGGAAGTAAGCAGCCTTCCCCAGTACCGATTCTTACTTCACAGCGTTCTCTCAGTGGCAAAGCACACGCTAGTCACAGAAGCCAAGCCTTGGCCCTTTGCAGGACACTGTGACAGACACCCTTTCATCAGCCAGGGGCCTTTGTCCCGCATCCCCACCCCAAGAAGGGAAAAACACTACAGTGGCCAGGCTGCCACCTGATCAAGCAGCAAGCCCAGAGAAGGCTGCATCACCTTAGATTTTTGTCAACAGTCAAGCAAGTTCATTCCCACTGAAGTCAATTCCTGTGTTTACTGTCAGCATAAGCCGCTGCTGCAAGTTATTTCTTAGCAGTGAGGGAGACAGGTAGACAAGCCACCAGAGATATGTTATTTTACTGACATCTGCGTTTCAATAGCAATAGTCCGGGTGCAGTTCTGGTGGAGTAAATGATACACGGCAATCCTGTTTGTATCTATACGTAATGGAACAGCCGCTGATGGGCTGGAAGCTGGTGCAGCTCAGCTGCTGGTGGGGGGAGGGGAGGTGGCAAACAGCCCACAGGAAGCCATCACCTCCCAGCCTCCCGGGACCCACAGCCCACAGGAAGCCATCACCTCCCAGCCTCCCGGGACCGAGTCACTCATTCACTCGCTCACCCCCTTAGTCATTCAGTCCTTCCTAAATTAATTTGTTCATGCAATCACTCACTCAAACATTTATTCACTCACATTCTTTCATTTGTTCGTAGGATCATCCATTCATTTTTTTAACCTCTCAGTCATTCACTGTCATTCATTAATTCATTTACTCAGTCCCTTACCTTTTCATCCACTCATCTATTCATTCAGTTATTCCCTAATTAGTTAGTGCATCCAATCACTGAGTGATTCATTCAGGCATTCACTCAATGATTCATTTATTCTGTTTTTTTGCTTAATCATTTGTTCACTCCTTTGCTCACTCATTTTCTTATTTGTTTACTCACCCATTCATTCATTCATTTAGTCATCTACTTTTGTATTCTGTCACTCAGTTGTTCATTCTTTCACTCATTTCTTCAGTCTTTTGCTCAATCACCCATTCACTCACTTATCCACTCACTCACTCACGGTGTCGTTCATGTACTGCCTCCCCACCAAACTGAGCCAAGACATCTGCCTGCTTCTCCTAGCCTCAGTTATTTTTCAGGCTGAGCCTTAAACACCATCCAACCTGTTGTTAAAGCCCCGGACACCCCTGCAATGTGCTGAGTTCCCCATCAGACACGCAGGTGCCTTAGGGCATTCGTAGCCTCCAGCTCTCATATCTTCCACTTTTTCACAAAATTCAGCAAACTTCAGGATTCAGCTAATATCCCTGATCCTGGAGATGGCCTGGGCATTTGCCCTGCTAGCCAAGACCAAGGCCCAGAAAAATCCAGAGACAATGTCAAGTGTTGGATGTGAGAGAGGAGCCATGTGGTGCCCCCATGCTAAGCTTGGAGCAACATTGTCTTCCATTTACACAATCTCTCTTTTTCCTCAAAACAACGCAGGGATACAGGGATATAGAAATGGGCTGAGAGGAGTCAAACAAGTTGCCCACAAATAACTTGCTGGGGAGGTTAGAAGCAGGCAGGTAACTTTGCTCAGTGTGATGGGGAGGGAGTGGATGAATAACAGGGTGCAAGAATAAGTGAGTGAGTGAATGATGAGTGCACAAATGAATGAGAAAGCGAATGAATGCATGATGAATAATGCATGAGAGAATAAGCCAATGAATGAACAGGTGAGTGCACGACTGGATAAATGGTCTGTTCCCAGCGAATAAGCAGCAAAGCTGAGCTTCTGATCCAAGTTTCTGGACTCCAAGTCCAGTGCTCTCTCCATTGCTTAACAATTGCTCTCCTCCACCACGCTCTGACCCTGTAGGGTATGGCAAGAGTTAGGGGTTCAAAGGGGAGTTGAGGCAAAACTAAAACCTAAGTTGGTCCATAATTGTGTGAGGAAAAGGGCTCCCTCAGAGGCTGCTGTGAGTCAGTCCTCAGCTGCACCTGCCCCCCGTGGGTGGGAGGCTGCCGTCACCCCTCCTTAGAGAGACAGAGACAGAGTGAGGCATGAAAATCCAATCACTGAGTGATAAGAAAATAAACAAGTGAACTTCTCCAAGTTTGCCAGACTTCCCTGCCCGAGGCCAGCTTAATTAAAGTTGATGTAGAATTTTTAAAGTGGGAAAATAATTAGGGCAAGTGGTAGAGAAGAGAGAAGAAGGAAAACATTGTTTTGTTTTGTGTTTTGCTGCCTCTTAATTATGCCACAGACTGTCTCTCCTGTGGATCCCATCCCGAGTCTGCCCTCTGCCAAGATTCCAGCAGGTGGTACGCTGTGTGAGTGGCACAGGCACACCTGTGCCTCTCTGGCACGCAGGTATGGTGCTTCTCTGCCTGCAAGACAGGCAAGGCAGCAGACAGCCAGGCTGGAAGTGGAGAGGAGCACGTGCCCTCGACACTCAGGAGGAGGACCCAGGGGCAGCTGGGGCAGCAGGCTGTTGGGAAGAGATGGCGCTTCCTGCCCCAGATCCAGAGGGGAGTGGGCACTGGGCCCCCTCCTCCCCCCATCCATTGATGTCAGACCTGGGCTTTGGTCAGGGGGCAGTACTAGCCCCCATCTCATGGTCCAGCGGATCCCCAAGGACACAGACCATTCCACCTGGCTCCAGAGAAAGAGCTTCTTCTAGCAACTGCCCAATGTTGGAGGGAGTGCTTGGTGTTTGTGCCTGGAATGGGGCTGGGGCTGCCAAAATTCCAGGTGCAGCAGGTGCTGGGAATCAGGCCCACCCCACGCCCAAGTACCTCCATGTCCAGATGTGCCTTTGCTTTGCTGCTGTTCTTTCTGGTGCCTTCCCCCATGGGGAGCAGGGGGCTAAGAGGCTGAGCACCAGACTCACGGACGTGGGCAGAGGCAGAGGCAGCCTGAGCAGGGAAGAGAGCTACAGGCTCCTTTGGGGAAAGGAGAAGGGGGAAATTCCTAAAAAACTTCATTGAAGGAAGCTGGACAGGTCTGCAAGAGAGGAAGCCCTGTTCTGGTGCTGTACACCTGTATAGGTGCATGCACATACAACTGCACACACACACACACACACACACACAGCTATTACCACCCAGGAAAGATAAGAGCATAAATCCTGGAATGAGACACCTGACTTCAAATCACAGCCCTGTCTCTTGTCAGTTGAGTACCCCTGGGCAATTTACCTAGTTTCCTGTGCCTCCATTTCCTTATCTGTAAAATGAGGATAATAATAGCATCTGCCTCGCAGGGTCTTTATGAGGATTAGATGAGTTAATACACACGATGTGCTTAGAACAGCGTCTGGCTCATTGTGGGGGCACAATGGACCTTAATGACTGACTGTCTCTCCTGCTTGGACATGGCCAATTCCTGGATAGAACTTGGGAGAAAGTCCTCTCCTCCAAGCCTCCAGGAGGAAGAGCAGGTGTTTTACACACACACACTCACTCACTCCTGGGCTCCTGGGGCTTTCTGGAATGTGTATGGGGGAGGGACTAAGATAGAACTGATACATGTCAAGCTGTCCCCTTACTCCCCCACATGAAATGCACCCATAGAAGCTGTGGGGTTGCTGAGTTGGGGTCTCTCTGTCCATTCTGCAGGCTGGCTGTTTGGAGGAAGGGATTTCTAGGGCTTGCACCCTAAATCTGCTGCCAGCTTTTGGCAAGCTCCAGGTTCCTTCTTCCCTGTCAGGCTCCCGACCTTAGTGATGAGCCTGGCCCATCTGAGCATCTCCGTCCAGGATCCAATCACGCATCCCCAGGAGAACCATCGAGCTACCGGCCCGGGAAAACAATTCAGGAGAACCCACTGGAAGCAAGAGGAGCAGCCCCTTTCCACTGTGATGCAGAGTTAGGAGCCTCAGGGAGCCTCAGGTAGGGGCTGGGTCCAGAGGCTCCAAATACTGCTGTGCCTCCCCGAGGGCAGTAGGATGCAACCGCAGAGGCAGCTGGGCGAGGCAGCCTGGGCGGGAGCCTGGGACAGGGGCACGGAGGAGGTCTGGCTGCAAGAGCCAGGTCCAGCAGAAGTGCTATCTCTGAAGTGGCAGAAGGACTATGCGACAGGGACCCAGGCTCTGCCAATCAGTTAATCCCAGGCTCTGCCCTCCACCTGGGTTTGGTGGGTTGAGTAAATGGGCCTGGGACAGATGCCAGTGGCCAAAGCCTTGTTTCTCTGCTTTGCTTCACATCAGGCTGTTGACTCAGCCAGCCAATGCTCTCAAACACACACACGCATCCCTTCCAAGCACCAGGATGCTCAGAAAAGCTCAGAGAAGCCCAAAGAGGCACTGAGGAGCTTGAGGACAGACAGGAAACAGAAGCTTCTGATGCCCCATTCTTCAGGGACATAGAGAATCTGACATGCTCCACTGGAACTCCCTCCCGACAGTACAAGAGGTTCCCTTGTGCTTGGGGTCAAGATCCCTGCGCCGTGGAGGGCAGCCTCACTGCCCCAGGGAAGAAACGGCATCACAGGGTAGCTAGGAGGGGCCCCTGATGGCCTTTTGCACAACTCCTCTCCTGGGCACCCCTGAAGAGGGCTCATGTTTGGGATGTGCCTCAGGGGGTCAGGAGCCCTGAGCTAGTTGGTTGTCAACCTGCTCCTACAGCCATAAGCCAGGACAGACGGGCAGGAGTGTGGGTGAGAATTCGACAGCCAGTGGGGTTTACTCGATGTCTGCACATATACCATCGAGTAAACAATGGAAACAATTTTCCAGATAATTCAAGGGAAAACACTTTCACACCAATTACATTTCAAACTGATTCTAAGTATCTGTACAGTTGCTTCCCTCGTCTATTCATTTATTTTTTTTTCAACAGGTATTACTGGTGACCCTCAGTGTAGCAAGCTGAAGGGAGACCAGGGAGGCTGAAGTGTCTCTATGTGGTCACAGGGTCACAGGTGGAATCCAAGGGGACAAATGGTGCAGGCCGAAGGGCGCAAGTGGTGACAGAGGACATGTGGTGCAAGTAGGGATCATGGGGACAGAGAAAAGGACAAAGGGAATATAGGGAGAGTTTGAAGGGACAGATGAGAACTTGAGAATCCAGGTAGGGGACGAAGGAATAAAGGAGGGACTAGATCCAAAGCGGGAGCTCTTGGGACTCAGGCACAAGTTGGGAGAAGACAGGTATGGGTTGTGGGGATGCAGGGAAGAGCAGATACCTGGGTTCCAAAGCACTATCCACACTCCACACAGAAAGGAAACCAGCACTGGTGCACCCCAGCACCCACTGTGTGCTGTGTGACCACCTTCTCTGCACCCGGCCCCACACATCTGCCCTCCAGGTACTCTCAGGGCACCTGAGAGCCAGGTCCAGAGTCGGAGCATTGCCCGTAATGAGTCAAGTGCTGAAATGGCGGGCCGTGGCATGCGCTGGGGAGTCCAGAGGAGGGAGAGCCCTCAGTGAAATCCAATGGCTTCCTTGATAAAGATGAAAGAGCAGTTTAAGCCTAGCCAAGCAGCCTCAAATCCAGGAGAGCACTGAACAAGCCGCCTGCAGGATTTACTCGACATTTCTGTCCTTTCTGTCCTCCCCACCCACCAGCCTCCCTGACTCAGACTCTGAGGCCTCTCGACAGCCTCCCCCAGTTCCAAACACCTGGGGGGCTGGGCTTTTTTTTTAAATAGCTGTATTGAGATGTCATTTACATACCATAAGATTCACACATGTTAAGCATACAATTCAATGACTTTTAACTCCAATTTTAGACCATTCCCATTATCCTAAATATATCCCTTGCGACCCTTTACATCAGGAACTTTGACTCAGTAATTCTGGGTTGGGGCCTGGCAAAACATATTTGAACAAGTTCAGGGGTGATTCTGGGACAGTGGTATCTGGGGACCCACTGCATCTAAGCCACTATTGGAGGGACCTATCTAAAAATGCAAACTTAAGGATGCTGCTCTTGGCCTAAAAGCCTCCAGTGGCTTCAGGGTGGGTGACAATAAGAAGTAAATAATAATCTCAGCCACTTATTGGGTGCTTACTGCTTGCTAGGCACTGTTCCAGGCACTGTGCATGCGCTAACTCTTTTAATCCAAAAAACCGTGCCATGAGGCAGATGCTATTATTATTTCCACTTTGCTGAAGAGGAAACTGAGGCACAGAGAAGCAAGGTAACTTTCCCCAGGTCATTCAGCTTGTAAGTGGGTGGACCCAGGTTCTGAACCCAGGCCACCTGGCTCTGGTGGTCTTAACAGCTAGACCATATCATTCTCATGGGCTATGCTTTGTCCCCCTCTCCATCTTACCTGCAAGGCTTCACAACCTCCTCTCCCCAGCTCTTCTTCACTCCAGCCCAAACAGGCCATCTACTCTTTCATGCCTTTGAGTCTTTGCACAAGCTTTTCCTCATACCTAGTTCTTCTGCCACCATTTTTTCCACTGGGAACTCCTATTTATGCTTCAGAACCCATCACCAGTGTCAGCTCCTTTGTGATCCTTTTTGCAATTCCCCCAGGCAAAGAAAGCTCTTCCTGTCCCTGTGTCCCACCTGCACTTTGCACACAGCCCGGGTAGGGAGTGAATCTTTTCAGTGCTGCATTAATGCTGGAGTCTGTCTCCCATTCCTAACTGTGACCTTCTCCTGGTCAGGGGCCGCATCTGCTTTTAGTTCTGGGCCCATCTCAGAGCATGTATAACAGACTTGTTGAAGAGCATTTGTTCTTCCACTAGCCAGGAACAGGGAGCTGTCCCGCTGTCTCATTTCAGCCCCCAACTCTCGCCACCCCCCCCACAAGGGTCTCTCTCAGGTATAGCAGACCCTGCCCTCACTGGGGCACAACTGTCATTTTAAAAGCTGTGACAGACACTATGTCTCTGACTACAGGTGCAAATACTAGTCTTACTCTCTTCTGTATCCCCAGCACCACCACGGGAGTTAATCCACAGTGGGCACTCAGTAAATACGCGTATGAATGAATAAGTGTGTGAGGCCCCATCCTCTGAGAAGGATTCTGTCTGGCTCACGTCCTCTTTCCATTTAAAGATGCCTGGATCTTTCCTAAGGCCACTTATGCAGGAGGTTAATTCAAGTGCTTTCCAGCTTAGCAAGCAATAAACAATTTGGTGTTGCAGTGAGTTGTTCTGTGTGTCATATTTATGGATTGGAAGTGGGGGAGGGGCTGGGGTGTTATTAAGTTCCATATTACAGGGACTGTTACATGCCCTTCCTTAATTACTTTCCTCATTTTAATTAGATATTGCAGGGGTGGGGGGTGGGAGCTCTTCCTGAGGGTGGGGGACTGAAAGTCACTGCAAAGAAAAGGGGTTGGTGGCATCCTGCCACCTGACAAGACAGCAGTCCCGTCTGTGGGTGTCAGATGGAGAATGTGGGCAAGGGGGATCATATCCTTTCTGAAAAAGACCCTGAGAGTGGAAAATTCTTAGAACATTGTTCACTCCCTGTCCTCTCTCCTTGGTCCTCGCCAGGAGCCCTGTTTCCCCCCATGATCCTTTCCCGTCCAGTTTCTCCCTTTCCACCTGCTGGGAGCTGTTCCAGCCTCCTGCCTGCTGCTCATGCTCATCTTCCTTCTGACTCCGCTCAAAAGTCACCAGGTGAGCCATTGTCTGCGGCACACATGCCCCTTTGCCCTGGTGCAGCAAGGGGACCTGGGGCACCAGTTCCCTTGGCCTGGCAGGCCCTAAGCCCAAGGGTGAAATCCATCATTACATTCATGTCCTTGACAGAGCATCCCCAGGCCCCCTGCTTGGGGGCATCCAAACGCTTAACATGTGCCAGACGCAGTGCCAGGCTTCACACTGATTTCATTTGCCCCTCTCAGTGCCTCTGGGAGGCACAGACTACGATCCACAGTAACGGACTTGCCCAAATCACACAGTGTCTGAATCCAGTCAGATCTTTCCCTTGCACTGCTGCAGCCAAAGTAGAGTTCTGCAAACTGAAAGCATGAGCTGCCACCTTCCAGAGTGGACCTGAAGCACGGAGGCAGCCAACACAGCTGCTCTGGCTGCAGCAGGCATCTCCGAGGGCGGGGAGGGTTCCTCCAGGACCCAGCGGATGGGGCCCTCCAGGACTCAGCGGACGGGGCCCGCCAGGGCCCACCATCCCTCACACGTACCAGCTTCCCATGCCAAGCCTCTTCCTCTTCTCTCCACTGCCTGTGGGGAGACGAGCACTCCAAACCTAGCCCATCTGCTGCATTTTCCTGAGACTCCCAAGACGATCCAATTCTGCACACCAGATGGGAAATAGCATGTACATTTCGGATGGTGATTAGTGTTTTTGTTTTTTTCCCCAAACGCTCGCGTTAATGGAGCTCCTTCCTGAAAGTAAATTGGAGAGGCCTCCGTTTGATGGAGTCTTGTCGACCTCCACCTCCCCGCCCCTCCCCAAAGCAAACACAGCCTTTCCAGGCTCTTTGTGCGGGAGCCTGGCCCCAGCTCTGCCCCTCTGCGCTGAGCAGGGTCTCACACTCTGCAGAGCAAAGCAGAGCAGAGAATGGGCCTTCTAGGCCACCGAGCAGCATTTTGTGGAGCTTGGTGATTTTCAGGGCAAATAAGTCCAGGGGAGGGTTCCCCTTGCTATGGAGGGCTGCGGTGAGCCAGACTTCCCTTAGATGCCACCACACCTCCATGACAGCTGATTGAGATGGGGAGTTTGGATTTGCCAGATAAATCTGGTCTTTCCTCAGGGCTTAGGAACTAGAGAAGAAGCTCATAAATGAAGGCAAATTCTTAAAACCTAGAACCAGATTCTCTCTCTCTATTTGAACCAACACGTGGTACATAGTAGGTGTCAACAGATGCTTGCTGAATGAATGAATAGCAAGATAGATAAATAAAAGCATTTCTGTGCATTTGGTTATTTACAACATACTTACAAATTCGCAGACACACACACGGCTTCTTCCCCAAATCAAGGAACTGAAATTAAGAAAATCATAACATTTTATATAATACATTAAATATATTTATACAATATATAAAATACATTTATATTATATTATTTTACATTATATATACATTACATAAAAGGTGTCAGACACTTTGCCAGGTACTTTCACATGTTGTCTCTTTTGATTTTCATAATAATCTTGTGACAACTGTTGTGTGGTTCAGAGAGGTCACATAACTTGGCCAGGGTCCCACGGGAACAAGGATCAGAGGGGAATTTGGGGTCTAGGTGTAGCTGGCTCCAAAGGCCACAGGAATTTGGCCAAAGGTTTGGGGTGGGAAGTGACAAGCTCCAGCATGTGCTTTGGAAAGTGGCTCCACTCACCCTGAACTGGGTGGATTGAGGCTGGCCAGCCTGGAGTTTGGAGACCAGTCAGGGACTATGGTGAGATGGTGGTGGTGAAAACAGAGAAGGTAACATTTCACAGTCAGGAGCCACAGGTTTCTGCAATGGATAGATGTGAACATCGAGGGAGGTTGGGTGGGCACCAGTGTCAGCCCAGGCCGTTAGTTCTGGAAGGAACACTGGCTTGGGGAAGAGGGTGATAACGGGACAATTTTGGAACATCAGGTTTGAAATTTAGACAGATCATCAATTGGAAATAAGGCTTTAGAACTTGGAAAAGAAGTTGGAGGTTGGAGGTATGGGTGAGGAAGTTTGATCTTCATTGGAGGGAGAAAGGAAGCTGTGAACAAGAATGAGCTCCCTAGGAGAGTTTAGAGTCAGGAGAGGAAAGGCTGGGAACAGAGCTTGGGAAGCTCCCTTACAGAGCAGGGAAAGGAGTCTGGAGCAGGCAGGCTGAGGATACACACACATGTATTCTGTATCGTCACACACATCAGCATGTTCACATATGCTTCTATATGTATAGACATAAATGAATGCACACACCTATACACATATATATGCATACACACATTTTTATGAATGATTCAGATAACCATATGCTACCACATGAGATCTTGGGGCAGGATCTGTCTCTAAAAGCGGTGAGAAGAGACTTTCAGGCAAAGTGAGGGAAGGAGGCTCTTGCACTCTCTGCCCCTGGGGACTGAGCAAAAAAAGTTAAGTGTAAGGGAGGTGGGGTTCAACAAAGTGGTGGCTCTAAGCAAGCTCATCTTTAGGACCCTGTGCTGCTCCTTCTCCAGGGCCCTAAACTCATCTCTCCTGTGGCCTCCTCCCGTTCTAAGACAAAGGGCCCAACGTCATCGTGCCAACAGGTTGCCAAGTGACTTTCTCACTTGGAACGCACGTGTCACAGGAAGACCCGTGGCTGGCACGCTTCAGTGTAGAGGTGGTAGACTGGCAAGCCAGGCGCCCCTCCCACCCACCGTGCAGGTGGCTGTGGCTTTGCTCACGCCTAGGACAACAGGAGGAGAGGGCCACTGTATGGAACAGGAATTCTGCTGCCTCCGTCTTCCCAGGTCAGCCAAGACCTGGTGGCTTCATCCATCATTTATCAAGGTCTCTGAGTCACAGGAAAATCATCCGCCTGGGTGCTCACTCTTCCCAGAAAACTCACTCAAGCTTTCTTTATTTAAAATACATATATATTTATTTTTAACTGACAAAATATACATAGCATAAAAGTCATTTTAACCATTTTAAGTGAACTGTTCTTTGATATTAAGTACATTGACAATACTGTGTAACTTTCACTACTATCTGTTTCCAGACTATTTTCATCATCCTAAACCAAAATTCATACTCATTTAGCGATAACAATCCATTTCCCCCTCCTGTCACCCCTGGTAACCACTATTCTGCTTTCTCTTTCTGTCTCTACAAATTTGCTTATTATAAGAATTTCATATCAGAGAAATCGTACAATATGTGTCCTTTTGTGTCTGGCTTATTTCACTCAATGTGACATCCTTTAAGTTTCATCCATGCTGTAGACTGTACCAGCACTTCACTGCTTTTTATGGTTCAATAATATTCCATCGTACAGACGTGCCACATTTCATTTATCTGTTCATTTGTCAATGGACACTTGAGTTGCTTCCACCTTTTTGCTGTTGTGAATAATGTCACTGTGAACCCTGGTGTACAAATATCTGCCCAAGTCCCTGTTTTCAATTCTTCTGGCTATATACCTAGGAGAGGAATTGCCAGGTCATATGGTAATTCTACGTTTCATTTGCTGAGGAACTGCCAAAATGTTTTCAACAATGGCTGCACCAGTATACAATCTCACCAACAATGTTCGAGGGTTCCTATTTCTCCTCATCTTTGCCAACACTTGTATTTTTTTTTAAATTATAGCCATCCTAGTAGGTGTGAAGTGGTATCTCATTGTATTTTTTATTTGCTTTTATCTGATGGCTAATGATGTTGAGTATCTTTTCATGTGCTTTGGCCCTCTGAATATCATCTTTGGAGAAATGCCTATATACATCCTTGGCCCATTTTTTTCATTTGGTTGCCTTTTTGTTGTTTCATTCATGATTTCTTGGTGGCCCCTGACTCAGGCATAAACAAAGTAAACATCCTTTGGCCAAGGCCCTGGGAGAACACAGTTGGGGGAGAAGCCACAAAGACAAAGGTTTTGGATACTCTCTGGGTGGGCAGGATCCTGGGCCTGAAGGGTCTGCTACCTCGGACCCCCGCTCGTGGGCTCTTACCTCTGCCCTCAAGACCATGAGTCAGGGAGGCAAGCGGGAGGCTCACAGAAATGCCTCACCTTGGGCCCTTTTAGGGATTGCCACTCCCGACAATAGGCATTTCTTCCATGTTGCATTAGTCCCGCACTTTGGTTGCAAGGAAAATAAACTTTCTCAAGTTATTGGAGTGGAGTTTTCAGAGTAAGGATATCCAGAACATTCTCTGCAATCTCAGACAGTCTAAATCTCTGGCCTAGAAATTTACACGACAAGGAGGCTTAAACATATCAGTATGTAATTATTAGCCCAAGTAGGTAATTGTTTTCCACCCTCCATGACAATACTGTGCAGGATGTGAGGAAGGAGTGAGCTTTCATTTTGCAGATGAGGAGACTGAAGTTCCAAGAGGGTCCTGAGGTTAGTGAGCCACAGTGCCTGTACCCACCTGTGTTTCCACCAATGTGTGACAGACTGGTTCAATGCCAGCTCTGCCTCTTGGCTGTGTGACTTTGATCTCAGTTTTCTAATCTATATAACGGGATAATAATATCTACCTGAGTGTTTGTTGTGAGAATTTTAGGGCATGCAGCCCTGCTCCTGGGGTGTAGAAACACCCAACAAATGTTAGCTCTTAGCTGGGACTTGACTCCCAGCCCATGCTCTTCCTCTGTAGCTCTCTAGTGTTCTGGATGTAGCAGCCCCCAAGCAGGGTGGAAGGCCCCTGCTCCCCGGGGACCTTTCGCAGGTTTGGAGGTGCCCTTCCTGTCATCTCATCCAGGTGTCTGCGTGTGCAGCCAGGTGCAGGTGCATGCAGGCAGGAGGGTTGTGCATGCGTGTCCACGCCTGGCGGTCCAGGTACTGCCGATCTGAGCTCTGCTTGTTCAGTCACTTACAGGAAATCACAGAGTCGCCCTGGAAGGGAGCAGCGGGGCTGTGCTGAGTAACCGAGCCGGAGCCCGCAGTGCCTTGCCCTTAGAGCTACTGCCAGGCTCATGGATACCAGATGACAGCGCTACCCGGACCAGCCACTTGGGCTCGAGTGGGCCTGCTTTCCTTTGGGAAAGCGATTCCCCACCCCAGGGAGGCTGGGAAAAGGCCCCTTTCCTCTGCATCCCTCTCCACCCACTCCTTCCTCCCCAGGGTCCTCTTTGGGGTCACTGATAGCCATCTGGGCCTTCTGGGAGATGGTTTAAAAAGAGAATCCACAAGCTTGTCACGCGGCTGTTTTTCTGGTGCTGCATCCTCTCTCAGCAACCCTCCCCTTCCCCACCAGCGCCTGCCTGATTACAGGGAGGGCTGGGGGTTGCCTCCAACCTGGTCTGGCTCCTTAGCAGCCTGCTGTTCCAGTCCCACCTCTGCTTCCCTGTGCAGGAGCCACGGCTCTGAGGGGTGCTGAACCAGGGCCTTTCAGCCAGGCTGGGTGGCCTGGGTAGGTCGAGGGGCTGGAAGGAAGGCTCAGGCAGGGAGGAGAGGGGCTGAGGGGAGACACCTGTGCCTGGGTCCTAAGCAGCTCTGCCCTTTGCTTTGGAGAAGGAGATGTCTGTATGGGGGTGGACGGTGCAGGAAGAGGGGAAGAGAAGCTGTGGGTCCACAAATCTGCCCAGAGGACCTCAACCTACAGGGCCCAAGTCCTCCTCACCCTTTCCAAACATCAGGGAGCCTCCACACAAGTGCTTACTGTGCCCCATCCCAGTATCAGTCCTTGAACTTAATTTTTTTTCCTGTTCTTTTAAGTGCAAGTAACCCCATGAATGGAATCCAGTTAAGTCTCACATGCTCCTGAGTGAATCAGATCATTTCCTGAAAACAGGGTGGGTTTCAGGAGGAAGACAAGAGCACAAGGTTGCCAGCTAATGGAAATAGGGATGAGGACAGGGTTGCAAAGACAGGGAAACGGGTGGGGGCACATCCAGAACCCCTTGGCTCCATTCTGTTCCTACTGGCAATGCCCTGAGCTGGGAGGAAACCTGGGTTTTGATTCAGAGGTGACTTCCAGTCTCCCACAGAACACTGATTTCTTCCCCTTCTGACTTTCTTTGAACTCACCCTAAGGGGCTGGTTGCATAGAAAGTCTCTTAACCTCTCCATCCATCCATCCATCCATCCAAGCACATAGTTAATCAATATATACTGAGTACCTATACGAGGCAGGTACTTTAGACAGGAGCTGGAAATACAAGGGTGAATTAAGCCTGATCATATGGCTCTTGGCCTCATGGAACATGCAGTCTGCAACTTGAAGTGAATCAAATAGCCACATAAATAAATAAGCAATTATGAACAGCGAGATGTAGACTCTAAAGGAAGATCACCCAGGGCCCTGAGAGTGTACGGCAGGGGACCTGAGCTGAACACAATACCTGGGTGGCCTGGCAGGGACAGGTGAACAAGACTGCCTCTCACCTCCTTCCTCCTAGATGGCATGCTTCCATTAATGCAGTGTTTCAGGACTCACCCCAGTCCATCTTACGCTCACTTCCTCTTAGGAGTACAGGCTAGACATTGGCCAGAGGAGGGAGGGATGTGGAGTGGAGCTGAGGCTCTTGAGATGAGGGACAGGAATAGCCAGAGGAGTTGGCCAACGGAACGGGGTGGGAGCTGAGGCTCAGTGCCAGGAAAGGGCCTGGATGAACATCAACTCAGGGTTGGTCATGGAGGTGGAGGTGAAAGGCAGGGAGGTGGCATTAGGAATTTGGAACTTGGGAGAAGCACTCAAGTGAAGGAGCCTGGGATTGGAGGAGAGGGAGAGGTGGGATCCAGGATACAAAATGACTGCCTCCATCATCCCCAAACATCACAGTTCCTCCTTCAGAGCCAGGAGACTCTGAAGCTGGCTCGAAGGGCTGGTGATAGGGACAATGGCTTTGTGGGTGAGCACATCACTGTCCCTGCTCTATGCAGAGAGGTCCTGTCCTTCTGCTCCAGGGGGAAGGCAAGTCAAGGGCTATTCACCCTATTCTCATGGAGAGTTATTAAGGTTCAGAAAGATCTATAAGCAAATGGTGGAGGCAGGATAGGCTGGGACTCCCACAACCCTGGCCAAGGCAGCAAGCATGAGGGGACCCGATCAATAGGACTTGCTGCCCACAGTTCCTGAGTCTCAGGTCGGTCTGGGGAAAGATGGAGAGAGTCATGACACTGGCTGCCTAGTTGGCTGGGACAGTGAGAATTGACAATTCTGGCTTCTAGATGTGGTACAAATTGATCAGCGATTGCCAGGAATTTCCAGGAAGGGGACTCTGCTTTTGCTCAAGCCATTTCTTCCTCCTTGTCTACTCTCTCCATCAAGCCATACCTGTCAAGACCCTGAGTAAATTACAAAAAATGTCCCAGCAATTAACAGAAGGTGTTGGAGTCAACTAGAGTCTAGACCATTGAAGATGATCGAGTTCAATCTCCCACATACACTTGGGGTAAGTACTGCTTGGAGAGGGAAAGGGGCTTAGCCAATGTCACACAGGACGTCTGTTCTGGCTTGCTAATGCTGCCTTTAAGTAAAATATCAGAAATGGATCGGCTTTTATAAAAGGGGTTTATTTGGTTACAATAAAAAAAAAGTTACAGTCTTAAGCTGTAAAGTGTTTAAGGTAAGTCATCAACAATCAGGTACCTTCACTGGAGAATGGCCAATGGTGTCTGGAAAACCTCTGTTAGCTGGGAAGGCACATGGCTGGCATCTGCTCCCAAGTTCTAGTTTCAAAATGGCTTTCTCCAAGGACATTCCTCTCTAGGCTGCAGTTCCTCAAAAATGTCACTCTTAGTTGCTCTTGGGGTATCTGTCCTCTCTTAGCTTCTCCAGAACAAGAGTCTGCTTTCAATGGCCATCTTCAAACTCTCTCTCAGCTGTAGCTCCTCTCTCAGCTCCTGTGTGTTCTTCCAAGTTTCCCTCTTGGCTGTAGCAAGCCTGCTCCTTCTATCTGAGCTTATACAGTGCTCCAGTAAACTAATCAAGGCCCACACCAAATGGGCAGGGCCACACCTCCAAGAAAACCATCCAATCAGAGAATTACAATCTAATCAACACTAATACGTCTGCCCACACAAGATTGCGTCAAAGGTAATGGTGTTTTGGGGGACACAATACATCCAAACCAGCATAATGTCCATGACAGAGTTGGGACCAGGCAGCTTGCATCATGTGGTTGTTTCATTAGCTCCCCTTGCCCCACTGCCCTGCCAGAGTCCATCATAAACACCATTACCTTTGTCACTAGCTTGCTCTCAAGGGCCCTCTTCAGAATTCCCCTCAGCACTGGCCCAAACCTGGAAAGATGGCAGCTACCCAGGAAATAATCACCAATATTCACTAGCAACAAAATATTAACAGTCCTAATCCTAATAAACAGTTAATATTTATTGAAAACATTAGCAATCCTAATCCTAAAAAACAGTTAATATTTATTGAGCACCTGTAATGCACCAAGCCTGGGCTAAATGCTTCACACACATCATTTTAAGTAACACTGCCTTAAATGCACCTGTGAAGTAGCTCCTATTAGCTCTTCATTTTACAGATGCAGCCTAGAGAAATAACCTGACTTATGGCTATTTCCTACTATTAATTATTATTCATGTTACTAATGATATCAGCTAATGCTTATCAAGCACTTACTACATGCTAGACATACGGATTCCTGCTTCACGTGAACTATCTTGCAGTTAGTTAGGTGAATGCTATTGCCATTCCCATTACATTGAGGAAACTGAATCTTAGAGAAATGAGTTTGCTTATCCAAGATCACACAATTGGTAGAACATGGATTGCAATTGGTAGAACCTGGATTGCAATTAAGATTTATCTGACTCCTAAACTCTTGACTTGGCATTCTTATCCCGGGTTTCAGGGTGTCCCTAAAACAGTATGCAAAACATGGGGTATCTGAGCATTTATCTAGAGAGGATGCAGAGCTCTTACCAGTTTCTTTGAAAAGGTCCAAGACCTAAAAGGGCCCGAGGCCTCTGGGGTTCTCAGCCATGCTTCCTGGGTTGCTCCTTGGGTTCCTGCAGCAATGAGGCCTCAGCCAAGTATACAAGAGAACTGCCAAGAGAATTGACAAGCTCCTGCTCAGGTCTGCCTCTGGGACCACTGAATCCCGAGGTCACCACCCAGCATTTTATCCACCTGACTCAGATGTCCAAGTCCTGAAAACAGTCATCCTGTAGAACTCTTTTTCAATTGAGGTGAAATTCACATAACAGAAAATTAACCATTTTAAGGTGAACAATTTAGTGGCATTTAGTACATCCACAGTAATGTGCAACCACCACCTCGATCCAGTTCCAAAATATTTTCATCACCCCATAATAAAACCTCATTCTGATGAATAACTTACTCCACTTTCTTCCCCTGCCCCCCTCCCAATCCCCTTGTGTTCTCGTTTGTTAATGCTGCCATTTTGCAGAACACCAGACATGGATTGGCTTTTATAAAGGGGGTTTATTTGATTACAAAGTTACCATCTTAAGGCCATAAAGTGTCCAAATGAAGGCATCAACGCAAGCATACTTTCACCAAAGGAAGGCCAATGGCATCCAGAAAACCTCTGTTAACTGGGAAGGCACATGGCTGGCATCTGCTGATACCAGGTTGTGTTCCAGCTCCACCCTCAATTCCTGTGCATTCTTCAAAGTGTCTCTCTTGGCCGCAGCACCTCCTTCTGTCTGTGAGCACTTTTATAGGACTCTAGTAATTCAATTAAGAATGGCTGGGGTCATGCCTCCATGGAAATTATCCAATCAAATGTCTCACTCAGTTGATTGAGTCACATCTCCATGGAAACACTCAATCAATACGTTCCAACCTAATCAACACTAATACATCTGAACCCACAAGATTGAATCAAAGAACATGGAGTTTTGGGAGATATAATACATCCAAACCAGCACACCTAGCAATCACCAGTCTGCTTTCTGGTTCTTTGGATTTACATATTCTAGCTATTTCATACAAATGGAGCCATATTATATGTGACCTTTAGTGTCTGACAGTGTTCATTTAGCATTACGTTTTCGAAGTTCATCTATGTTGCAGCATGGATCATTACTTCATTCCTTTTAATGGCTGAATAATATTCTACTGTATGGGTAAAACACAATTTACTTAGCCATTCGTCCATTGATGGACACTTGGGTTTTTTCAACCCTTTTAGCTATTGTGAATATTGCTGCTGCGAACATTCCTGTACAAATTATCTGTTGGAGTCCCAGTTTTCAATTCCTTGGGTTATATACCCACTGCATATTTGATGGCAGTGAGGGGCACTTGACTTTCTGAACTCTTGCAAGTCTTAACCAGATTCTTGGCCTCTGTGATTGCCAATGTCAGGGAGATAGATTTAATCGATAGGAACCTATGCACTGGTTAATGGGTCTGAAAACTCCAGAAGCCAAGGCTTCTGTGTTGGAGGCTTCATAACTTCTCCAATCCAACAACTCAATTGATCAGCAAATTCCCTTTACTTCTGAGTAAGCAGTGGTCAGTGAGCAGGAGCCAGCCCCTCGCCTATGCCGCCCCCCTTGGTAATGGCTCATGATTGCCCTAACGGGCAGCCAGCAGCAGGAGTGAGACTGTACGAGATAACTGATTGTTCATAATTGTCAACCAAATTGCATCCATGGTATCGAGCTTAAAAAATGGACCAGAAGGAGCATCTTTTATTGATCCCTTTGGGATACAAACAAGATGCGGCTGCTCTTCAGAACTGCAGACCGAGTTTGCATTGATTTTTATTCTTTTTCTCCTTTGAGTAACCTTCGGTGAAGTTTGAGGGCTGATTTTTTAACCTGGAATTTCTCAAAGTCTCACTTTTCTGGAGGTGTGGGAGGAGGGCTGTCAGAGATGACCCCTGTTTAGGATGTGACCCATGAGCTGAGGAACTGACCTCCTCGCCGGAAGCTCGTGCGGGGCAGCCACACCTCCTCTGGCCTGCACAGCGGCACCACTTCCCTCCTGCATTCCCAGTCCCAAGGCTTTGCTGCCCTGTTTAAAGGCCTCTACAAACCCCAGATTAAAGGGGCCAGTGGGCCAGTAAGCGTCTTGCCACATAGTTGGTGTTCTAGAAATACCTGCCAATTAGAGGCCCAATCATAAGTGAAAAGGTGTCGATTCTCAAGGCATTTCCACACTGCCAGACTTTTGATAATATATAGATTCAGCCTTTGCCACACCTGGAAAAATAGTAATGATGATAACTAACAAGCACCTGCATTTTAAGTGCATGACTGTATTTTATTCTCACATCAGCCCTATAAAGTAGGTGTTACTATTCCTCCCATTTTGCAGATGAGGAAACCGAGGTGAAGTCACTCGTCCAAGGCTGCACACTCATGGGCAAAGCCAGGACCCAAACTTACAGGAGTCCGAAGTCGAAGCACAGATTGCTCCCCAGAAGAAGGGCAGATGAGCTCTCCAAAGCAGGAAGGATTGAGGCTCAGGTTCAGCCCACACTTGCCGAGCGGCCTACTGTGTGCCGGGCACTGCTTCGGGTGCTCTCTTCTGATACACGCCAGAAAGTTAAAATTGCTTTTCAGTATTTTGTGTTAAGCTGTTCCTCAGGTCCATCACACTCCCAGAAAGTTTTTCTGCCAACGGGCAGGCTGGGGAGCTGGCCAGGAAATGAGAACTGGCAGGCATCAGCGATAGCCGGAGCTCCAGAACAGGCAGCAAAAGGCGCTGTTGACAGATCTACGCCCAGCATCAGATGGTGGGCATCTCCCAAGACCCCTGGGGAAGGACCTGGAGTTTAATTCCAAGGTCTGGGTTTGGCCTCAGGCTAATGATGCTGCAGAGCCCTCTCAGCAGGCCGGCGCTTAATGAAATCACCAGCTGGGAGGTGAGTGGCCAGCCTGCCCTCCTGATCTGTCTTTCTCAGCTATGAGCCCCTCTGCCCTCCCCCTGCTGGGGGGGCTCAGACAGCAGATGTCTCTTTAACAAACATCTCAGCCGTTATGCTCCAAAGCCCAGAGACTGTGAGCAAAGGCCTGGAGCTCAGCAGCAGGGCTCTTCCCGGGCTGCCTGCAGGACTGGGCTGTCCCACAGGTGACTTTCAAGTGTTCCAGAACATTCCTTCCTGGCAGATAGTCCTACCAGAAATGAATATACTTCCTTAGGATTACTTAGATTACTTAGATTACTGACCAAAATCTTTCCTGCATTACTTCATTTTTTTAAAGTAACATTTATTAATTTATGTTTTTTGTTGGTTTGTATTTGGTTTTGACACCTGTTTTATTCTAAAACCATTTTTTTAATCAACAGATATGGGCAATGAGTATGCTTATTTTATCTTATTTTTTGATAGTAAAAACCTGCAAGCAATCTAAATGTACCAATTATCAGGGAATAGGAAGAAAAATATGGAAGCATAAAGGAGCCACTCTCAAACTGCTGCCTGCAACAGAATCACCCGAGGGTTTGTTGAAACAGATTCCTGGGCTTCCGTCCCAGAAGTTCTGAGGCAGTAGGTCTGGAGTGGGGCCTGAGAATTTGCATTTCTAACAAGTTCCCAGGTGATGCTAGCTACTGGTCTAAACTGTAGAATGCTAGACATTAAAGACAGTGTTGTAGAAGACTATATGTTGATTTGAGAATTCATGATGTGTCGTGACATGACAAAGGTGGACTACAAAGCAGTCTGGATAACATGCAGTCAGTATAAATGTAAATATAAAATATAAATGTAAATAAAAAGGACCATAAGGATGTGATCTAAGAAGGAAGCTGAGTGGAGTGGTGATGTGTGTGGGCTCAGGGTTAGGCAAGCTTAGGTTTGGATTTCAGCTCTGCTACTTTTCACCGAGTGAATGACCTTGAACAAGTTGTAGTGCCACCCTGAGCATCACTTTCTTCACCTGTGAAATGGAAATAATAATAGTACTATTTATAGGGCTGTTGTCAGGACAAAGGAAGATCATACATGAAGAGCTCAAGTGCAATGATAAGTCTGTAATAGAGCTCAGAAATGTATATACTATAAATTAACATGATTAACAGTGGGTACCTCTGGATTGTGGGTTTGGACAGTTTTATAATTTGTCTTTTTCTGTGTTTCACAAGTTTCCAGGCTGAGCATATGCTACTTTTATAATTAAGAGAAAACCAATACATTTTATATGTATAATAATTACCTCCCACATCCCCAAATTCTTGTGTTCAGATTTCTTCAGGCATAGGCAGCATTTTAAAAACAACCCAAAATCTTTGAAATCTAAAAGTAATTTTTAAAGGCAGATTAAAAGCTTGGGATCTTAGAAAAACCTAACATGCTCAAAACCCCATCATCCCCAGCCCCAAGGACTGTGGCCCTCTGATGCTAATCTTAGCAGCAGCCCAGGCTCCCAGCCCTGGAATGTTCCACCCAGAAGGGGTGAGAGCAACTAGATGCCATAAGGAAGGCCTCAGAAACTGATGCCGGGTCACTACATAATTGAAGCTCCAGAGCTGAGGTCATTGGGCAGAGTGGGGGAGACACCCAGGACAGAGCCCCCTGGTGCCCCCTCTTTCCACCTCCTTCACGGGAAGCACCAGTCCACAGCCCAGCCACCAGTGCTGCCAGCCTGCTTGGCAGAGAGGGAGAAGAGATGGGAACTGAGGCCCACAGCCCCGTGGCCAGGCCAGGGAGCCCTGGCAGAGCCCCGCCCCAGATACCTCCTTTCACTCCTGCTTTGCTTCCTACCACCCCAGGCCCTCCGTGGACCCACATCCTCCCTTTCCTGTCCCCACATTTCAGCTCTGCTCCCCATCTGTGTCTCCCATTCTATCTCCACAATATTAATACTAGAATAAAGTAGCTTTATAATTTTCGTTCACACCTTGTTCCAGTGCTCTACCGAGAAATCCCCAGACATTATCTCACTTAATCTTCACAATAAAAATACTCTTCCTTTTATAGATGGGGAAGTTGGGGCACAGAAAGGTTAAGCACCTAAACCATGGCCCACCAAGCCAGGAAATGGCAGGTCAGGGGTGTGAGCCAGGTCTGGTTGGCTCCAGCTGTGAGGCCCTCAAAGTTTTGGCATTGTTCTCTATCCCCACTGTGGCCACGGGTCACCAGGCACCTGCTCTCCTTGGCGATGCACGAGCCTCCCACTCTTTCTACCTTCTGGCTTCAGAACCTCAGCTCTACCTACCTTCTCTGGGTACTCTGCAGTCTCCACCTCTCTCTGACATCTCTATGAATTCCCATGTGGTCTGGTCCCTGGTCTCTCCTTTCCTTTTTAGACTTACCTACTACCTTGCTTTCCTTAGTTGCATCTGCTTTAGC